>JAAMXU010007336.1:9263-19414 GCA_019693545.1 Chaetoceros muelleri | reverse complement strand
TATGGTCTCCAAGAACTAAAAATGCAATCAGATTTGGAACCACTACAAAGCGACATAAATTGCCAAAGATTTATTTTATCATACCCAATTTTGGTGAAGTGCATTTACAAGGAGAGAAATAGGATATTAAACGACTTGTAAAAAAGGTTTGGCATGAAAGAATCAGAGTTTGAAAAGGCTTGGGGGAAAGCTGCAGCTCACAAGTCTTCTGATAAAAAAGGTAACCATTATGTGCAAGTGAAGCTGAGTGGGGCAGGTGCAAATAGTAATAGCATCTGTGCATGGGAAGCATTTTGTTGTGTGGTGAAAGTCTTGGTCAATGATGAATCTTCTCTCCCATTGATGCAGGGGGCGGCAGGGAAGGCGTTGTACAAAGATCTAAGGTTCACAAAACCTTCAATAGCAGCACCACACGATAAAACCTTGATACAACTTATGAGAGATGTTGGGTTTAGTGGTAAGTTATTGTGGAAGGATGTTGACATTGGTAAGAAATTGGAAAATATTTTGAAATGCCCAGGGCTGCTCCATTAGGCTGTGTGCTTGATTCAAGATGATCACGGAGCTGCAAAACATGCCATTGCTGGTAGGACGTAAATGTGTTGGAATAAACATTGTCATGGCAGTAACATTATGTGGAAATCGTAACAAGAAAAGAAAAAGAAATTAAATATATTTAATGTTGTTTTGCTTGGACATATTTATTGTTGTTTTTGAATCTTTCATTAATGAAGATAGCCAGAACCAAGAGTGTACTACTAGTGAATAAATTAAAGTATTATCCTATCTTGAACATTCTTTCTCGATGCAGTGTTATATTCTTGTCAATCTATCATTATGTGCACAAGGGTAATAGTTCCAAGTGGCATTATTATTTGATGACCGGGTGTATGCTTAAATTATGTGACAACAACAATCGAGAAGTTAAATCTCATTTTGCTTACGCTTGACTCCTTATATTTTAATGCATTGGCATATAATATGATCAACAAATCCAATTCAAGGCTTCTTCTCTGTCAAACGACACCATGCATTTTCATGCTCTTCGTGAAAGCAACTTTTTACAAATGTAACTCTCTTCCCTCTTACACTAGTTTCATACAGCTGATCCTTATTGTTTGCATTTGTCTTTGATCTATTTCTATTCATACAAAGCCAGCGTTTGCAACCTTTGCAATACCAATTTGTTTTGTTTCTGCAATCATGGTGTTGGCAAGCAGTGGGTTTGTTTGGATATGCCATGATAGGAATACCTGTGCAGTTTTGCAACATATCTATTATTGTGGTTGATACAGTACCATCTAAAACTTGTTTGGTCAACTTATACGATGTTTTGTCTGCCAATACGGGCCCAAACTTAATTGCTTGGGGAACAATATGATCACAAATATTGACATCATCTATGTTCTCATCATTGCCTTCCTGTATTAGTGTGATGTGATGTATCACTTGTATTTCATGGGTAGTAGTACATTTCATGTGATGTTCCAGTTTTAGAAGTGTGCCAATTTTTAACAAGGAGCTATGCATAGTAGTTCTATGACTGGCTGCGTTACGGTAGTGTGCCAGTGAGGTAAACATCATCTTGTAATCGCGCGCAGAAAAGATCTGCATCAGACGATGAATTAAGACACTCACCAGCATAATGCACCATGCACATGCTACTGACTCAGCATTAATTTGTACCTTTGGTATTTTTGTCACGCAATCATCCATCAGTTTTGTTGTAGTATCAGAGCCTCCCTTGACAATATTCCAAAACGCATATATGGCAGGTATTAAGCGTTCGAATGATGGTAAGGGTTTTGGAAGTCTCATCAAAGCACACCACAAGTTGAACGTTCCTTGGAGGGTTTCACGGCCATTGATAGTTGCTATCTCACTCCCAATACATTGAATGTGATCAGGGACTCTCACCACTTCTAAATGGCCAAGTGGTTGGGATGGATATGCCCATGATAAACTATTTTGGAAGAGGTCTTCCAGCAGTACCGTGCCAAAATGAGCCTTCAGTGCGGGAGTAAAATCAATCACCGTGCTTCATATAAGATTTGCATGGCCATCACTGACAGCATGTAAAACCGTATCAAAGTCATATACAAAAGCATGTTGAATCACTTGAAATCGCTCACCATCATTCATCACCATCCTATGGACTTCGGCATCATTGATGCGCATATGAGGAATACTCTGGAGACGTAAATGGTGCCGCTCTTCCCCATCCGTTCTGGTGGTCACTCTGCCTTTTGCTTCGAATCCCCATGACTTCAATGCTCCATTTTCGGCAACAATTTCCACAAAGTCTACACTGTCTTTTGCATACACTGCATTCTTCTTTGCTGCAAGCCCAGCTGTAAATGCGGCTTGGATCTCAAATTCAAATCCAAACATAGGGTCGTCTCTGTTGTCTTCAACAGTGTTAATCCAGCTACTGAATAGGTAGTTCCAATCGATGTCCTAGGGAACAGTACTTGCGACTGATACCCTCCTTCATATGTGGAAGAAAACTTTTTTCAAGAATAGCCTTTGTGGCAGCATCCTTTGGGCTCAAGACACCTGAATGGGTATCATGGGTAGTATTACCAAAATTCCTACCTGTAGCTTCACTACTGTCTATGCAAGCAAGTGCATCAATCATTCTTTTGTTTGTACAGCAACCACTTGCAAATTGAAGATTTCTGTCACACATACATGATTTAAGTCCTTTGGTATTTAGAAATAGAAATTCTCTCTTTGCATTAGGACTCATCAGCCATTGAGTCAAATCACTTCTTGAATATGTTTGTTTCCTGTGTTCTGCTTTGATATGACCAAGAAGAAGTTTAATCATTGCTTGATGATCGGGAATGGATAGGTCCCGAATAATTGCGTCTGCCTCATCCTGTGAATCAATCATGGTTCCCTACAATTGCTGTGCAATGCTATTATCGATGTTATCACCAGAATAACCAATGTATATTTTTAAAATATTTAATGCTGCAGCTGAAGTTGGATCATCCTCCTCAGGTATGATGTCATATAGATAGGTTTCCAGTGTGCAAGAGTCACCCTCAGCAATGCCAATAATATTGTCAGTTGGAATTTGGTTGGACTTGTCATCAACATTCAAAATGGTTTTCCAATCATTGCCATACAAAATTTTGCCACTTCTATCCAAGCCATTTGATCCTGGTATGCAGGAAAAGCTTTAAGAAAAGCCATGTGGGCTTGTGAGCTGGTAAGACTAAATTTCCTTAGGTTATGCCAGTCTGCTGTTCCTAATATGAAATGAGTTAACAACAGCATTGAAATAGAATGAAATGGAAAGTAGACATGAAACTTACTAACATACCTTGTCGAAGCGTGAGAGGCTCAATATTGTCAAATAATCTGTCCACGGCATCTTTTAGTTCTAGTGGAGAATACTGGTGTGTGTTTCTCTTTAAGGCATCCAAATCATCAACAGGGCAGAAGAACAAAGATCAAAGTGAGCATGTATCACGCTTGTATGCTTGAAGTTCTGCTGGTTTTAATGCAATGCCCTCCCAGTGGTGTTTACTATGCAGTGTTGATATTGATGTTGCCACCCTTTCTGAACCATTGGGAAATGCGGAATCAAACAAGTACTTTGTTTTTGTCTTGACATATTTCAAATATAAGGTGGCTGCACCCTTTACATTGATCCAGTGGCGCTTGTCAGATGATTTCAAAACTTGGCCATATATAAACGGCCAGCATTGAGACATTCGCTTCACTGTTCCAACAATGTCAGCACCTTGAGACAAAAGATAATCAAATACCAATGATGGTATCATGTAACCACGATCAGAATGAACTGACACATTGCGTAAATCAGTTGCGCCATCACATCCAAATAAATAGTCTAACAGCCTTTTGAAGCAAGATGATGATGAATCCTTTGTGCGCTCAAATGCAATACCAAGTGGTAAGTTCAAGGCAGTGGACACAGCAGTGTGGCCTATGATCCCCTTTCGATTTGCTTTAACATGTGTTGTATACTTGAGATTAAACAGATCATCTTTAGCACTATGTGCAAGGTTCACCCAAATTTTATCATCATCTAATGCAATTGAAATGTTACCTTGTCTCTAATCAATTGCAATTGAACGTAGTAGTTTGTTGACAACTGCCTCTAACTTCTGCCATAATGGTTCCAGGCTCCGTGTTGTCCTAATTTCAGCTTTGCGAATTTTCTTTCGAGTAGCAACCTGTGTCCATACATTGACATAATCGTTTTCTGACAGTGGGAGATCCTGTTTCAGAAGCGATTTAGATTGATACATTTCTGTTGATGACACTCGGTATGCCACTTGCACCAAAAATGTGCTCATAAAACGTAAATGTTTTTCTTGTGAAAGACCAAGCTCTTGCTGCAGCAAGAGCAGTCCTATTACACTATCTGCTCCAAGTGTATGCTTCACTATAGCGGCATCTGTCACCTCATCCCTTTCGTCCAATTCCAATATACTCCGAACAATTTTGTGAATATGTTCAATTTCGTTTTTCCCTGCTATCCATAGTTTCATCTTGGCCTCATCAAAAGTGACAACAGTGGCATTATCAAAGGGATCAAGATCACGCCAATGGTCTTGTTCTGCTGGGGTTGCAAAAGCTGCTCCAGTTCATCAGGACTTAGGATGCAATCTTGCCATGATGCACCAGTAAGGTTTTCCTCCTCAAGAAATTCACTAAGTCCTAGCTTGGCCTCGTATTTAGTATAGAACTTGCCCCCCGCGACATTGTAGGAGACTTTGTTCTTTTGCATTTTTTTTGTTCCGCACTCCGTCAACGAAGGAGCGCCTTACAATGCTATGGGTGGAACCAGGATCCACTAGTGCGATTAGTCTGTGATGAACAACAGAGAAATCGTTCTTACTACGGTGGACATTGACAAAAGTCAGAGGTTTAGGAACATCCTCAGATGTCCGGTCTACACTACTATTGGTTTTAATATTATATAAAATACGATCTATACTAGATACTAAAACTTCATTCGAGTGTAAATTCCTACTGATTATTTTATCAAGGCGGTTCACACGCCTACTACTATTCTTATTCTTAATACGTTTCTTCACTTTTCCACTATTTTTATGATTATTTTTTGATTTCTTTCTATTTTTATTTGGTTTTCTACTTATTGAACCTTCAGACAAATAAGAATCTCCATCCGACTTGGGAGCGTAGTATCAGTCAGAGTCGGAGGAGTAATCAGAGGAGGAGGAGGAAGAAGAGGAGTAACGACAGCGCTTCCTCTTGCGACTCACGCCGCCATCGTAGATCTTGTTGATTCTACGCTGCTTCGCCTCAGAAGAGAGGGACTCATCCCTGAGGATCTTTTTGATCTTTCTCTGCTCCTTCTTGAGAGCATTGATCGATCTGCCGGATCCACTCTTGGATCGCTTCTTCTTATCGGCTTCCTTTTCAGCAGCCTTTCTGAAGTTGCAATCGGCTTCATTATGGCTGTGGACGAATCTGTCCTCCTTGCCATGGTCGGTGCACCAATCACAATACTTGCCTTTCTTGGCTTTCTTGGAGGGAGCTGCTCTTCTCAGAGGCATCGCTCTGGCGCTTCTTGTCCTTCTTCGGGATACGACCAGTCTCTACTGCTTCAGAAGCTTTGAGATTTCCCTTCTTCTCGAAGGATTCCTTTAGCCTCTGCTTATCGGCTCTTTCCTGTCTATCTTCTATCTCAAGACGATAGAGATAATCAAGGAAAGTCTCATTGCTTGCCATGCGGTAATCTTTGTCCTTTTGATCAAGCTTGTCTTGCATTGATCGAGGAAGGCCATTGCGAATGGCAACACGAATGCGTTCCTCAGTTGGAAGCACACCAAGCATGTTCCATTTGGCATCATACCACGCCTGATTATTCATCAAAGGCGGCTGCAGGTAATAGAGAAAAGAGTACATTTCGACAACTTGGTCGTAAAAATCTCTTATAGCCATGTCATAGGGCTTGATTATTTTGTTTTCGAGATATCGAACGTGCTCATCGAACATGGTTCGATGCCTCACCCACATGAGTTTGCCCATCTCGAACCAGACGTACGATTCATACTGACGACAGTATTCATCGGACGTCATTCCGAGCTTATCGAGGGTCTCCTCTGGGGTATCATTTTTGTCTCCATTCAGGAGCCATTCAAAGAAGACGGCTTTATCTCTAACAAATGCGTCACGTCACTGCTCAGACACAGTGAACATTGAGGCAAATTGTTGTCTTCCCTGCTTGGAGATTCCGACTAATTGGTCTCTCGCGCGATTGGTAGTCACCTGTAGCAGGTATTCCAAGCACTCGTCCACCTTTCTGGGGTCTTCTGAGATGCCAAGATGCTCAAAGACTTCCGTCTGGAGCTTCTTAAGGACAGTCACAGCGAAAGCTCCGTTTCCTGTGAACGTTTCAATAGCCGAGAAGGTCTTCTTCTCGGTATTGTCCTTGGTCGGTTTCTTTTTGATGTTTTTCTTGATCGTGATGTCCACAGTCGGTGGTTCATCTCCTTCTTCCACCTTCGGAGGAACAAAAGGGATCAGGGGAGTAAGTCCAGGCTCACGATCACCTTTCGGTGTGGAGCCACGGCCGGAAGATTTCTTCTTCTGGGTACTCATTTTGACTATTTTGATTTCGAACTCTGTCGATCGGATTTTTGAACTCGTGGTCTCGCCGTGAGTTTTTTACCGTTACTCGGAACCTTGCTTTGTAGGCTCCCTGTTAGTTCACACAACAGCTTTCGGGCGTAACAGTAATATTACTGTGCCACGGTCGACTCTCGGTTGTGGAAAAGGGATGAGAAAAACGGTATAAGAAAAAAAAACAATTGAAGTTAATTCAATTAAAAGGAAAATTATAATTAGGTGTGTTGTAGATAAAATAAAGATTAGATACGTGATGTATAACGGATGATCACCGTAGCTAATAAAAAAGATACTACTATTGATTACTACGTACAATAAGCGTGTGACAATTAACCGGCAGGTTAACTGCTAAGTAGGGTAAAACTACCTACACATATTTATTGTCGTAGCGCATCTATGTCACGGTGCCATCTTAATCTCATATCACTATTATCCGCGCCACTCTTAATTGTAGATTGTGCTTGTAATCCTTCAGAAAAGACAAAACAAACGTTACGTCAGAAGAAGAAATAGTGTTCTTCATCATTGCTGGCAAGCACAGCAGTCGTGGATTGTTGATTCGCAACATCACACTTATTCCTTCTCAACAAACTCTAAAATGCTATTGTCAAGATGCTTCAACAACAGGCAATACTGTTGTCGCATGGGCAAAAGGTGATTGATTATCAAACCTTTTGCACATGATGACGTGACAGTTGGATTTTTAGTTGTGTATCATCTGCCAGAACCCTATGTAACATTCAAGGTAGTAATGTAACACAAATAAAGACAACAAACCAACAGTGGAATTGTGGGTCTTGTATTACTTGGTATAGTGTGTTGTGTGGTCACATGTGCAAAGGTGATTGATAGTCAAACCTTTTGCACATGTGACAGTTGAATTTTGGGTCGTGCATCGTCTGGAAGAACACAGTTGAATTGTAGGTCTGCTTGCAGCATCTGCTGGTATGTTGTGTTATGAGTTATGACTAGAGTCATTGTTCTTTTCCACTCCTCTAACACGGCCCAGTATGACAACTGCATTCCAGTAGCTGCTGCCCCAATGACCCATAGAAACAGCAGCATCCACTGCACTGCCTCATTGCTCATTGTACATGTATGCAGCAGTAGCATTTATTTAGGGGTAGTCAAAAATAAAGACTGATACTTCTCGGCACCATCTTAATTCCAAGTGGGTTTCCTCAAGGTAGAAGCTTTAATTGCTTCATGGCACTTCTTGGTAGATATGATGCCTGCTTTTACAGAGCCAAACCACTGTTTTGATGCATGCATTTTCTGGAAACAGGTGATGTGCAGGGCCTTATCACATTTGTATCCAGGGCATTTATACACAGCTTCATTTTCAGTAAGTGCATCCACGTCGGTTGCACTTCAGAGAGTTGGTGGTAGTAGGACATGGAGCGGTCGTGCCATTTGAAGTATTTTGGCCGGATTTGTTGTTTGACATGTTGCAATGAATGTATGGCTGAGTAATATGGAATGATGAAATGTAGCAGTAGTAATATGGTTTGATCCATAAATTGATTGTTGATTGTTGTAACAGTTGCTGCGGCGGTATTCCATTTTTGATACGAGCAAAAACTACTTGTAGTACACATATTCCTTCAGCCACTTTGCAACATGTATCAGTCACAGTTCTTCAGTTGGGGGAGTCAAAAATATTTAACTGATATAAAAGATACTGATGAGTATAGTTGATTGACATATAAGCCCCCAAGTGAGAACACAGGACATAAGTGTACAGTATGATCAGTGTCAGTTTTTATTTTTGACTACCACTATTGTTTCTGCTGTTCTATTTGTAATTTTTTATCCCTGCAAATCAAATATTACAATACGAGTCACTCAAAGTTCACATCATGTCAATTACTATCTTTGAAGCCTGCATTGAGAAGGTAAGAAGTCAGCGCTTAGCAGTCAATTGCATATGCAGGATATAATATATTAACTTGACTTGTTGTCTGGCATACCTCCTCATCAGATTACAAGAGTCACAAACAACTCCAAAGACGTTCGTAATAGGGGCGGATGATCTCTTCCGAAGTCGATTCGAATCCAAATTCATGAGAACAGTGGTGATGCTTCATTAGTTGCCTATAATGGGCACGAAAACATTTTGAATGCACGTGTCAATGCGATTCCGTCCTTAGTAGTCCATGGCGAGAATGACCGCGTGGTAGTTGCCCAACTTTTTGATGCAGCATTTTATAAGGATGGTATTTTTCGCAGATTTTATTTGTACTTTTCTGACAGTTGTGATGCACAAAAGTCCTGTAAGCTATACAACAGAGAATCCGCCATGGTACGTACAATAAAGAAACTGAAAGATTCTTTGCTGCTGGAACATCCTCAAACAAGCAAACCAGATGCATCTGGTTGTGATTGCAAGGGAGAGCAGAGAAAGGGATTAGTAGCAAGCAGCTCACCATTTTCCAATGAGGCAAGTTCAATCAAAGTTGTAAGTGCTCATTTTTCAGAGAACTATAATACCCAAACTATTAACATGTATTATGTAATGCCAAGGACATTGATCCTACAAGTGGAGAAGACTCAGAAAGTAACATTATCTCTGATAATTGTGAAAGAAACCACAATTCTGATAATGTAAATGACAAGAAGTCTTGTGTCGGGCCATGGTATGAAGATGTGGATGATCTTTTGGATGGCTGTGAGTTCAATGATAATACTCAGGTATGGCCACAGGAACCTATGAAACCATTTGGAAATTTTTAAATGGTCGAGAATGCCTTTTTTACATCATCGTTAAGTGTCAGACAGCATGCATTCTTGCAACTCTTTAATATCATAATGTTGTAGTACACTATTAGAGCTTTAGTGAGCTATAGCAAAATGAAGTGGATGTACCAATGTTTCACTCTTGTAGATACTAGTAAACTAAAAGAGAAGCAGTAGTAATACATGTCATTAGTTGAGTGGTTTTGTCTTTCATTTGATTAGTGCAAAGGCACAATATTTATCATTGTACCCACCCTTGTGTGAATGTAATGCGTGGTGGTGTATTACACAATGCATGCTAAGGAAGACCTTCTGTTACTTCTTTTAAGGTATTTCCTCTAGAAAACTATTACTCTGTCTAAATATAGTTTCCTTTTTATCTCATTCCCGCCACCTTGCAGCACTCTGTTTGGCATCCTCATGTTTCCCGATATCATACTGAATTTGATGGGAGTGACAACACATCCTTCTCTGACAAAACTGATACTTGTTGATATGATACTCTACTGGTATTCTTGTCTATCAGTTGTTGATTGTTACCAAATCGTCATGAACCATCACCAACAAACTGCTGAGGTGTTGTGAGGACAAATGGTCATTATGAGGCCAACAAACCGAAAGTTTCTATTAGTATGTATCCCATGCATCGAGCAATGACAAGCATTCCATGGTATCCATTCTTTGTGTGCCTCTGTAAGGAGATCATTTTTAGTTGTAAAATTTATATCTAAAATTTTCAATATATAATGTATGGAACAATATCAATATTACTAGATACATCT
>JAAMXU010007335.1:0-20588 GCA_019693545.1 Chaetoceros muelleri | reverse complement strand
TTTGGTACACATCTTTGTACATTGCCTCCGGGGGTAAAATGTTTATTTTTTGTTTTTTGGTGATGCGGGGAGACAAAAACTCAACGGTAAAAAAGGAGTCCGTTCACATCATTTCACATGTCCACATGTCGTCACAACATGACACTCTCAACTCTCAACGGTTCCAATCTCTATTATATATATATATATTGTAATTTGTTTGAAAGTGACAATCCTGGACCAAGGAAGATAAGCGCAGGATAGATCATCAGACGACATCGTATATAATAGCAAAGGAATCAAACAACAAAGAAGCTCACCCCCCTCTTGCTTTTCTAAAACATGTTTGACGAAGAAGAACAAGAACAACAAGATTCAGGATTTATTGCTGATGGTGCTGGTGATGATGTAGAAGGTGGTGGCTTTATCGAACAAGAGCACACGGGATACTTTGAAAAACTCGGCAATTCCTTTGGTGGAATTTGCATTGGATTAGTTCTCTTTTTCGGAGCCTTTCCTCTCCTTTGGTGGAATGAAGGACGTGCAGTCGATTACTATCAAGCAATCAATGAAGGAAAGAAAATTATCGTGCCCATCAATTCATCAATTATTGATCCAACGAACGAGGGGAAGCTTGTTTACCTCACTGGTCTTGCCAAGCCAACACAAAACTTGACCGATATTGACTTTGGCATCGAGGCTTCCCAAATGACCAAATTATTGCGTGATGTTTCCATGTACCAATGGTACGAACAGAAAACAACCACAAAGAAGGACAATGTGGGTGGAGGTACGACAACCACAACAGAGTATAAGTATACCAAAAAATGGTATGGTTCCCGCATCAACTCCGATAATTTCAGACAGCAAGGATACTACAATCCTCCCATGCCTTATGTCACCCAAGAATTTTTCTCAGATGTCGTTCTTGGTCAATTTTCTCTCCCAAATGAAATGGTTTCCACTGCATTCCCATACGACGACACCAATAGTCCATTAGCACAGTCTGTCACATTTGATACAAATAACATCCCGTCCACCAACTCACTCAAGACACAAAAATCGGTTCAAGTACAAGGAGATGGATTTTACTTTGGAACTCCACAAAATACTCAAGTGGGGGACACTCTTGTCAAATACAAAGCTGCAAGCGGTGGTACAGTCAGTCTATTTGCCCAACAATCTGGTTCTACATTTACAGAATACACAGCCAAATCAGGAGCGACGTTATTCCGCATTGAAATGGGACTTGTAGATGCCACTACCATGTTTGAAAATGCAGCTTCTGAAAACAAGACGATAACCATTATTCTACGTATCGTTGGAGCATTGGTCATGATTATAGGAATTTCTTTGATTTTGAATCCGTTGGCTGTGGCAGCAGATATCATTCCCTGTGTTGGAGATTGTGTGGGTGGAGCCATTGGCATTGTTGCATTTCTCGTGGGTGGTTTTCTTTCCATGCTGGTTATTGGAATTGCGTGGGTTGCCAATCGACCTGCTGTACTTGGTGCAGCAGTGGCAGGTATGGTTGTGATTGGTTATTTCATTTATTTAGGAGTCCGTAGGAAACGTGAAAGAAGTAGATCTATTAGGGATATGGAGGGCGTTCAAGATCTCAAATTGGAGCGTGATGACTGATGATGACATGATCAGTAGGAGGAAGGGATCATGGACGCATCATGAATATAATAATTCATTGGAAATAGTTTGGTAGTATTTATTATGGAACAAATGGCGGGTGGGCGTTTGAAGGTTTCTTTCAAAAAGATGTTCAGTCAGGTCATATCTATGATTTGCTCAACCAAAACAAGAATAAATGATTTCTGTAGTAAAGTGTTTTTATTTATTGGTGTTGAGTCTTTTGCATTCAATTTGTGATGCGAGTTTTTTCTGTTCGTTTTTAGCACATGTACAGTACAGTACTGCAAGAACAGTACCAGGTACATACAGTACTTGCACAACGTACACAAGTTTAGTTGCAAAGCATGGTTGCAATTGGGGGGCATACATTATTTTCCTTTCAACCCCTCTCTTCTTACCTCATTACTTGTCGTAGCCAGACCCACACAAACAAATTCACGCCCCTCATGTTACGGTAGCTTCCCACGAAAACTGCAGTACTATTCCTACACCTAAATTATCATACAGCACACAGACCGTCTTTCGGCTCTACTCATCTGCTGTACCCATTGCTACTGCTGCTGCTGTTCCATCGATTGTCTCTATTCCATCTTGAAAGCACATCTTGTATCATCGTTGTAACCATGGCAGTCGTAAGTAAATCAATTGTTGCGAAGATGACTTTAATGCAAATGACATTGGATCCTCTGCCTCTGGTCCAATGCTTGAAAAGTGAAAGAGGCGACGGGAACAATGAGCTCGCAATCGAGCAAGTCGGGAGAGTCTATGTCACCCACGCTTCTCTACTTGATTGTGTATCTTTGAAAAGTTGATAAAAAGACTGTATTCTCACCATTCTATTCATGTCCCTTCCTATTCATTTCTAATTTAATTCAACAGGGAAAGAACAAGAGATTGACAAAAGGAGGAAAGAAGGGAAGCCGTAAGAAGGCGTAAGTTCTACTCGCACAATCTGTTTGTCCTTATCTTTTTTCGTATAATGTTGTGTGGTTGGTTGAGGAATTCATTGAAATGCAGCAAGAAAGGAGAGACAGAGAGAGAAGGCGTGAAGAGATTAGAAAATAGACGGTGACAGCAACCGGCCCGGCAAAGACGCTGATTGACACTTGAAGAAGACGAAAGCTTGGGGAATCATAACCTTTCCAAAACAAAATCCAAGGAGAAGATGCAGTAGTCATCACTCTTTTGATGTTGGAAAATTGTTAGCAAAAGACTAAATAGATGGCAAGAGACTTGCTCTTACTCACTGATTGAGGCTTTGGCGGATGATCGACTCTCTTTATTGAAATGTCCCCATCCCTCCTTGTGTTCCTTGCAACATCTCTCCGCTATTTTTGCTTGTTCACTCTTACTCACCTCTCTTGCGTTTCCTTCCTCTACAGTGTCGACCCCTTCCTCAGAAAAGAATGGTACAAACTCCAGGCACCTGCAATGTTCGCCAATAAGGATTTTGGAAAAACCATCATCACCAAAACCACCGGTACCAAAATCGCTTCCGAGGAACTCAAAGGCCGCGTCGTCGAAGTATCCCTCGCCGACCTCCAAAATAACGAGGACTTTGCCTACCGCAAGATCAAGCTCTGTATCGAGGATGTCCAGGGATATAACTGCCTCACCAACTTCCACGGAATGGACATGACACGCGATAAGGTATGCAGTCTCATCCAGAAGCGTCAGACCATTATTGAGGCCAATGTGGATGTCAAGACCACCGACGGGTACATTGTAAGAATGTTCTGCATTGCTTTCACCAAGAAGGATGCTGGACAGATCAAGGAGACTTGCTATGCCAAATCCGCTCAGGTTCGTGGTATCCGAGCCAAGATGGTGAATTATATGACCGAGCTTGGAAACAAGGGAGATCTCAAGACTCTTGTGCACACTCTTGTGACTGCGGATTGTGGTAAGGATATTGAGAAGTCTGCTTCTTCCATCTTCCCAATCAAGGAGTGCTACATTCGCAAGGTGAAGGTGCTCAAGAAGCCGAAATTTGATGTGACTGCTCTCATGGAGTGGCATACTGAATCGGCTAACAAGGTAGACACTGGTAAGAAGGTTGCTCCCGCTGCTGTGGAGGGTGTTGCCGGAGCTGGTGGACGCTACTAGACAGTCAAATAAATAAAAATTAAAAGGAAAAATACTTGTTTCAGTCAAAGACTGTATGCCACCGTCCTTGTTTTTATTACATTATTACACTACTTGTTAGGATGAGAACTATCTTGACACGTTGATCTCTGCTTCAACCGTGCCATGAGTTCTGCTTGCATTGGATTTTGAGATGCCGTAGAACGAAGTAGCGAAGCCATGCCAACTCCACTGCTGCTTCTACTACCACCCATAACATTCGATCCACCACGACCTGCCCACGACGAAGCCATGGAATCCTTTCGAATCCCCTGCAAAACATCCTTTGTTTGTTGTATAGACAACGTATCTATATTGGAACGAATTTCAATTTCCACCGCTTCCATCAATTGACCAATATTGGCAATATGTTCCAATTTCCCCCTTGTCGTCGAGGTAGGATTAGGACAAATTGTTTCCTTGTGTTTGGACATTGATCCACCAATCTCCACCACCATTGGTACAAAGTCCTTTTCCTCGTTGGCACCATTCTTGTTGCTGTGATTATCACCATCACTGTAAATTACATCCATCGACACCAATACCGTCGTGGATAATTCATACTTGACTCTATCCCCTCCTGATAATACATTGACATCCACAACATGAATACTATTCCAAAACCCTCTTTGAATCCTCTTGGGAGAGCCCGACTGGTTCTGTTCCTCCTCCTCCTCCTCCTCCTCTTTACAAATCTGTTTTTGAATTAAAAAACAACCCGCAAATCCCCCCTCTTGGATCCCCCCACCCTGATTCCACAAATACACACTCCCAACCGAATCTTTCCCATAATACATTTCACGATACGATTCCAAGACCTCATTGGCCTGCTCTTCCAGTTCTCTCAATTCTCCAGAGGGTTTGAAAAACATCCCTTCCACATTCTTG
Organism: Chaetoceros muelleri; assembly: GCA_019693545.1. NCBI lineage: Eukaryota > Bacillariophyta > Thalassiosirophyceae > Chaetocerotales > Chaetocerotaceae > Chaetoceros > Chaetoceros muelleri. The sequence continues at coordinate 15,953 of JAAMXU010007335.1, read as the reverse complement.
TTGTTGCTGCTGTCGTTATTCTTTTTGAAGGTGGAGGGGCTGGGAAAATATTCATTGGACCATGGAGATCGATAGGACTCTCCTTCTGCACGATTGTATTCGGATAAAACAAAGGGTTTATTGACAGTTGTATCGAGTGCTGTTTGAAGGGGACAGTCGACTTTGTGGTGAAGATCTTCAATTGCATTGGAATCTGGTTGGAGGAGGATGGTGAGATTGTTGAGATGCTAGATCAGATGTAACAGTAAATGAAGGGTAATTTAAGTGAGTGACGAATGAATGGAGAATCAGATGAGAGTTGGTTGTTTTGGTTCGTCCATCAATATATTTGAAATGGCTGCAATACTGTACACTGTACTACGTACTGTACATCACTCATACCTTTTCCGTTTCTTGCGGAGGCATCCGTTTCAATATATCCAAGGAAGCGTCGATCTTTTCTTCCAAGTTCATAATGGATTGAATTTCTTTTAAGATACTGAATGAATGAAAAAATGTGAAGGGGCTATAATGATCAAAAGGATGCAGCAAAATGCGAAATAATCGAACCAGGTTGAGGCTGCCGGCTTTTCTGAAAAACTACCGTATTGTATTGTTGAGTCTCTCTCTGTGTACAGTACACCTTAATAGATTCTATTACCACTACCCGTAGTACTGTACTACATAACTTTGCAGGTTACAGGTCGTTACGTTGCAAATATTCTTGGTATCATCTATTCTATTACTATTTGTATTGCAATTCATTACGATTAGAACAGACTTAAATTATCACACCATCAGTCTTGACATCAAATTTGGCATTGGCATACCAATTGGACAAATCTTGAAATGTTATTTTTCGATCAACATCACGATCAATTGCCATAAACGCATTGTTAAGCTCATCGTCACTCAGTTTGACATTCATATCCTTTACGAAATATCGGAACTCGCGTACATTAAGGTATCCATCATGGTCTTTATCATGCATCTTGAATTTTTCCAACAGATTGTTTCTATTGCCTATTTTCTTCACTAGAGACTTTAGTTTTTTGCTGGCCAACTGTCCAAGGATCACGGAAGCAATGCCCAAGAGTATCATGGCGCCACCGGCGATCATATTCCACTTTGTGAAGAGTACCATCTGAAGACTTCCACTGAAAAAGTACAAAAGACCTCTTCCCCATGTGAATCTTAGGAAACTCATTTGTTCAAGTATCCATCTATGAAACACGCTCACTCCTTTACGAAAGGGTCTCATTTCCAAAGTGATGATGAAAGCACCAAAGATCCAAATGTACAAGGAAATGATAAAGAACAAGGTCTCCACCCCCGAGGAACCATAATAATTGTTGAATTGCAATTCGTTGTAGTCCATGATATTTGCAACTACCATAAAGATGGCCCCCAGGAGGACTAGGATACGAAATTTCAGGGGTCCATCTTCCAGCATCTTGGTCATTTCGTTGCAGTCTAGAGCTAGGGAGGAGGAACGGCGATCATCCTCTGAATTTCTCTTGTGAGCCGTAATCACCGCCGTTTTGGGAAGAATTTTCTGGGCTGTGACGCGATATTTACCAGATGTAGCACTTGTACCACCGGTGGTGGCGTGGTATTGTACGCCGCCACTATTGCTACTGCTTGAAGAATCAGATGTTGCATATGAATTATATGATGTTGGTTTTGTCGTGGAAGATGGCGAAGAAGAATAGTACGATGATGATTTAGAACGACCTTGGTGATGATACTTGTTGCTGTTCCTGACAGTGGAAGAAGCAGCGGTGTTGGGCATTCGACCAGTTCCATGAAGAAGTGAGTTTTGGTCGTACATTTCGTTGAAGCAAAGAAACAGCAATCAGTTGTTTGTTTTGAATGCTGCTGCTGAGATGCTAATTAGAGTATGTTTTCATCAATGGGAGAGGTTTAGTTTTTTCTTTTGTATTCTGAACTCAAACTGCTGTACTAATGATTGGGTAGAATGCAAGATGCTATATCATATCGAATGTTTGTGCCTTTCTCTAAAGGGCTACTACAGTCACAGTGGAGAGAATTATATCTCTCTAGATGACTGTCGTGCTTCCATCAAGAGAGAGAGAAAAGAGCGAGGTATACTTTGCTTCGTAAAATGACAATCAACTGCAAGGGGAGAGCGAGCGACAATTTGATGAACAGCCAAAATCGCTTTTTTGTGTCATTTTAGTTGTAATTGTCCTATTTTACTATAGCCCTTTTGCACAATTTCCGTTGGAAAGTAATGGCTTAGTCTGATTCAGAAAGAAAAAAAGAAAAAATACTCATCTCATTTTTTACATCCCTTCATCGTGTCATTCAACGGTGTTTCAGTTTCAATAATGAATCAATCATGCAAGGATCTTCTTTTCATGTTTTCACATGGATGAATACAGCGATGTTTCGACCCTTTGTTCTCTCTGACGCGCTTTCCTACATTTTATTTGCAATATCTACACTGAATACAGTGTTATCCAACATCATGCCGTAACGAAGTCACACACTGTACTGGGGTACCACTCAGCCAAGTAGTGCATAAAAGCCTCGTAGCCAGAGGGCCGTGAGGCCAAAAATAACAACCTACAGTACAGTACGGCATCTACAATTCCTTGATTGAACGTGGTGTACGTAGCAGGGACATTATGCATGTACTGCATAACAGTGTAGAGCTACAGTGCGTTCACCGTACAGTACCCGCAGAAGAAGGGCCTGTCCATCCAATTGGATATCATCATCGGCCATCGGCTCGTCTATCCTGTCTCTTGTTTCTCGTATCAAACGACTGTCAAATGCGATGCTCCTTATCCTTTCGCCTCTCTCTTAATACTTGCTTTGTTAGTTATTACTCACATCAATCTCAAGATACCCCAACTATCCAGTTATGATATCTGCAAAAAGGATGAACGTGATTTCTATTCTCTTGGCATTCCTTCTCGCTGGGACGGCCCAGAGTGTCTCTGTTGTTCCTCCAGTAGCGATCCTTACGACCCGTGGCGGCAGCAGATCAGCAAGTAAAAGAACAACGGTGGAACCAGCATCTCCCTCGGCCCAAAATCCATTACAGATTTTTGTCAATACAATCAAGGAATCAAAGAAGCACCTGGTGGCTGCTGGAGTCGCGAGATGTGTTTCCATCTTCAGCATGTTTCCCGTCGATACCATTAAAACTAGATTGCAAATGGGCCAATCCAATGCCTTCTCTTTGGATGGTCTGTACAAGGGAGTTGGTGGGTCTCTCTTTGGGCAAGTTCCATACGGAGTTCTTACCTTTGGATCTTATGAAATGTACAAGAAGACATTTTTAGAAAGGTTCCCCAATGTCAAGCCAGCTTTTGTCTATGCTCTCGCAGCCATTTGTGGTGACATTACAGGATCTGGTTGGCTCTGTCCGTCCGAAGTTGTGAAGCAGCAGACACAAGCAGGTATGTATGCTAGTACGGGTGATGCCGTAAGAGGCATCTTTCAAAAGAAGGGACTTGCTGGCTTTTATCAGGGATACATGGGTGGTTTGACGAGAGACGTACCCTTTCGTGTGGCTCAGCTGGTTTCCTTCGAAATCACCAAGAATTTTTATTTGAGATCTAAGAAAAAGAGTTCTCCCCACCAAGAGGAGAAGGTGAATTTGTCAGCTGCAGAGTCTGCAATTTGTGGTGCAGTAGCTGGGTCTGTCTCAGCTGCCATCACAAGCCCGTTGGACCGTATTAAAACACTTTTGATGACGGACAGCGTTGCTTATGGGGGGACTGTAGGGTCATGCATCTCTAAGATCTGGAGAGATGAGGGGATGGCTGGATTGTTTCAGGGGATGGCGCCGAGGGTTGTATACATTGCTCCAAGTGTTGCAATCTTTTTCATAGCCTATGAACAAGTGCAACAAAGAATGTCCGAGTAGGATGGTTTGGTTTAATGACTTTAAAAAGAATTTTAGATTTTTTTATCGCGTTCCATAGTGACTTGATTCTGAATCAGAGCTGGGTGCAGAACTTGAACTTTCGCTGCAGGATCTATTCCTGTTATTGGAATATCGATTTGACTTGGTGGGTTGATCCTCATTTACATTTCTGTCGCGACTCCGACTTCTTCTTGGACTCGAACTTTGAGAATAAGACCGCTTCCTGTTACTGGCGGAGCCTCTGTCTCTCCTTTTGGCATCCGTGCTGCTGCTTCTCGAAAAACTCCGCTCTTTCCTCTTTCTCGTCCTTCCAAATTCATCTCTTGAGTCAATGGATTCACGTTGTCTTCTTTGTGACGACGCTCTCTCTCGTTCATCCAAATAACGTCGGTCCTTGTCGCGTTCATGTCGTGAGGAGCCATATTCACGACTTGCGCTTCTCGATCGAGATCTACTTTTGTCGGCAGCTTTACGACGGAAATCTCGTTCGTCCGAATAACGTCGGTCCTTGTCGCGTCCACGTCGCGAGGTCCCATATTCACGACTTGTGCTTCTCGATCGAGATCTACTTTGACTTGCATTTTGACGACCGAAATCTCGTTCAACCGAATAACGTCGGTCCTTGTCGCGTTCATGTCGTGAGGTGACATACTCACGACTAGTACTTCTCGATCGAGATCTACTTTTGTCGGCACCTTTACGACGGAAATCTCGTTCATCTGAATTACGTTGGTCCTTGTCATGTCCACGTCGCGAGGTACGATATTCACGACTTGTGCTTCTCGATCGAGATCTACTTTGACTGGTATCTCGACGGTTGAAACCTCGAGATTTCTTATCCTTCACAGTGTCTTCATCCGTCCAACTTTTGCTCCTCCTTCGGTATCTGTCTTGATTCGTTCGTGCAGTTTCTCTTCGATTGTAGCTTCCATTTCTACGGTCTCTCCTAGAAGAAGGAGATCTGCTCCGCGAAGACGATTCACTGCTGTAACTCCTACTGCGTCGACTACGGCCACGACTACGATCATCACCACGAACACGACGGTCTGGACTACGACTTGTGCTGGAATACGAGGAATAAGATCGGCTATCACTGCTGTAACTTCTGGAAGATGAGGAAGTATAGGAGGAAGAGTAGCTTCTACTACTTTCACTGCTGCTGCTTCTACTACTGCTTCTACTCCTGCTCCTACTGCTGTAACTATCAGATGAATAGGACCTACTTCGTCTCCTACTTCTACCCCGACTATGCTTCTTTGACTTTTCCTTTGTCTTCTTCTCCCCCCGCATCTCCTCTTTGGATGATCTTTCATCTTCTTTTCCTTGTAGTGTTTCTTCCTCTTGATCTTTCCGTTGCTTTCTTCTCTGAGCACGTCGTTCCTCTCTCTCCTTTCGAATTCTATCTCTTTCCGCCTTTCTCTCCAATTTCTCCTGCTTCTTCTTGGCACGTTCTTTTTTCTCCTTTTGCAATTCTTGATTGAATGCTTGTCCCACTACATGTGTTTCATCATTGATACGAAAAGCTCTTCTTAATTTTTCATTTTCCAATTCTTTTCTCTGATGATCTACATGAGTATTGGTTTCTTTCCCTCTTCGCTTGTACGAACGACGAGATGGCTTTGTGGAAAGCAAGTCACTGTATCGAGGCGGTGGAGGCGGGGGCGAAGACCGATGATGGCCTTTGCTATTATCTGAAACGAATGCCGTAGAACGACTTTGTTTTTCTTGCGATCTCAAGAGATCATCTGAAACTTCTTCGCCCTCTTCCAATTCCATGACTGTTGACCTCTTATCATCTGCATTCTTGTCGTGTTCAATCCTTTTTATTTCTTCATCTTCTTTGTTCTCTTTTTCTTGCATATTTCTCATTTTCTGTTCTTGCCAAGCCAACCTCTCCTTTTCCTGCCTGTCCCAAAGATCCAATTGTCTCTGTCGCTCACGATTAATTCTCTCTTCCATATCCTCAGCTGTTAACCTGCCATCTTGTTCCATCCTCTCTCTCATTTCCAGTAGACGACATTCCAGCCTTCTCTTTTGTTCATGCATTTGAATTTCTTCATTGACCTTGTTCCTTTTTTCGTCCTTGCCGTTATTGTTCCAATTTCTGTCGCGGCGAAAGGACTGGGAAGTGTTGTTGGTCGTAGTGGGGACACGACTTTGACGAGCGACAGTGGCGGAGGGGCGGATGTACGATCGGTTCGATTGGATGTGTCCCGATGTGGCTGTTCCTCGGACAGAAGGGAGTCCTATTCCATTGTAGGACATGGTGCATATATAGATAGATGACTGGATAATATACAAGGGAGGAACGCTTGTTGTTTGTTTGTATTATTTGCCAACTTGTGATTTTTTATTTGTGTGGATAGAAATTGTGAAAAACTATCGATAGGTCGTCGGTCGTCGGTCGTCGGTACGAGCGAAGTCTGCTCCTCTTGCCCTTCCTTGATCACCATAACCTGGAATTTGAGTATTTGCCCATGGGGGGGGACGACAACTCTAGAGAGAGGGGGACTAAAAAGTAAAAAGATTTGGATGTCTCTCTCTCTTTCCCCTCCTTCTCTCTCTTTTTCGTTGACAAGTTGCGTATCCTTTTCCTTCAACTCTCTACATCGCACGTATGTACTTTTTGGTTTCGAGGACATCGTATTTGGGATGTTTGTTGCATGGGCATTGTGTACTGGTACACTGTACCAGTAGTACCTACGTCGACAAACAAAGTCTCTCTCGATTGCCCACTGTTGATTTTGTCCTCCTCCGCTTCTATTATCGCACATCGCCCCACTGTATGTGGGGATAGGCTGAAAAGTTTGAGTGTTACGTCACGAAATCTGGCTGGAAATCCATTCAAGCCCAATACATAGATATCATCGCACTGCTAGCTAGTCCATCCATCTCAACAAACAACCAAACAGCTAAGCGAGACCAATACTACCTCTCTTTCTATACTTTTATATATTTAATACAATCACCATGAAGACTGCTGCTATCATCTCTTCCCTCATTGCTTCGGCGTAAGTAGAAACTTAAACTTGTCATCATCAAGAACCCCAAAGGATAGTATTATTCTTTCCATGTCGGGACAGGCACAATCTGCAACAATCGTTCTCTTTCTTATTTGAGAGTAACTTGGGGCAGCTTCTCTTGGCAGTGCCTTGTGTTATACTGGACGCGCGTGCCAGTGCTTGTGTGCAGTATTGCATTCAATTCAGTCCATAGCATTGAGAAAAGAATGACGGATCGCATGATCCTAACGATACTATCTATCGTGAACTATAGACGTAACGGTTATCCTCGGCACTGAGCAATCAATCACTAACCCACCAGATTCTGCTCAATGGAAAGTCAACTATTTCCACCTTGGGGATCTTGTCGTCAATGTTTGCTGCTTCCATACTCGCCGTATTTCAAATCGTCGCTCACTCACTTTGACATTTCATCTCACACTCTCCCCCCTGCTGTTCTCGACCAACCCCCACAGTTCTGCCTTCGCCCCCAGCTCCCAGACCAACGTCCGCTCCACCTCCTCCCTTCAAGCATGGAAGGACGAGAACATCATTGGAATCACCGCTCCCATGGGCTTCTTCGATCCCCTCGGACTCTCCTCTGGAAAATCCGACGAGGTCATGAACCTCTACCGCGAGGCTGAGCTCAAGCACGGCCGTGTTGCCATGGCTGCCTGCCTCGGATGGTACATCACCGCTGCTGGAGTCCACCCCGCCTTCAACAGCGCTCTCTCCTCCGACCCTCTTGAGGCCGCCAAGCAGCTTCCCACTGTTGGATGGCTCCAGTTCGTCCTTGGATGTGGAGCTATTGAGTGGCTCGCTCAGCAGATTAAGGCTCGTCCTGGATATCAGCCGGGGGATATCCTTGGAGCTGCTTACTGGGTAGACAATAGTGATGAGGGATGGGTGGATTATCAAAACAAGGAGATTAACAATGGACGTCTTGCTATGGTTGCCTTTATGGGAATCTTTGTGCAGGATCTTTACTTTGGAAACTATGGAGATCAAATCTTCAGAAACTAAATTATTCATTTACATGCGACGCATATTTTAGATAGGTTGATGAGATTGCATGTGGGTAATAATATATAATTGTTGTAGTTGTGAGGAAATGAAGAAGTGAAGGATGAGGAAGGGCCCTTTTGGTAACTTTAAGCTTTTACTATATTGGGCAAAACGTCAATGTTGATTCCATCTATCTGGATGTGATCTCTATTTTATCGCACATTTAGAGACTTGGATAGTCATAGCCTCAACTTTTGTTGGGTGATGACACGCTGCAGACACGGTAATTTAAAGAGATAGAAAATGATTTGTTTCTTTATTGTTGATTGTGTGTGTATGATCACCTTTGTTATTCTTGTGTATCCCGCACTCTATTTCGACTCAAAATGGCTTTTGCTTGCTACAACATGACATTCTATAACAGCAACGAATAACGAATGCAACTGTATGTTTCATGTCTCATCACAACATACAGTTGATGTTACAAGTTGAGATGAAACAAGAGAAAAAGAAAGTCAGTCTGCTTTCGCATGGTGTAGTACTGTAATGGACTATTATCTGCCTGGCACCAGGTCGGTACACGTAGGTACATTACACTGGTACTACTGTGTTACGCAGTGAGTCAAGACGTCATCAGGCGCGCGCGCATCATTTTTTTAAAAATGGAGAGTCTTCGTTTTTTCTACGACTGTCATTTTTCATTTTTCACTTCTCTCATCGCTTCACTCATTCGTTCTTTCAACTTTTGATACAACGATCGTTGATCGACAATTTATCATGGAAGAAATGTCGCACGAACAACGAATTCAAACTGAAGCATTAAATACAAGTAGTACTGTTCGGCAGCAGCAGAAGGATGAGGAGGATGAAGGAGAGGCAACAGCAAGAGGAGCACCAGCACTCCTCGTCCTGGCGGCAGCAGCAGGAGCACCAGCAGTAGAACAACAACAACAACAACAAGAAGAAGACGAAAGAACAAAGTCGTACGACGAGTTTGAGCAGCAACAACAAAATAGCACTAGTCATATCCTTCGAGAAAATTGCAACCATGACGACTTCTTCCTTGATGATGACGATAACGAGGAGGATGAGAACAACAAGAACGAGAAAAGCAGGGAGAAGAACAAGGATCAGCATCAAGACGATAACAACAACAACTACGACAACGGTAATGAGGATTCTTCCTTTGTTGCAGTTGATGATGATTCTCCTCGTCGTCGCTACTCCAAGACAAACAACAAGAACAATTGCCGTGATACCGGTGAATGCACCGACCGAAGCAATAAGATGGATGATTCCTCCTCCCTATGTTATCCCTATCATAATTTGGCTTCTCCTCGAGCAATTGCAGAAGCAGCATACAAAGCAGGAATCCAAAGTCGAAAGAACAAGGATGACAATAAGAAGAAACGTGATAGAGAGGACAGCAGCATGCGTAGCAGCTCAAATGAAGATACTATGAATGAGGATATCCACATTTACGATGGCAAAGAAACTATAACGACGATGAGTGATGATAGTTTTATCCGTGGTGGTGGTGCTAATCATGGTAGTGGAAATCATGAATCGTTCAACAACGACTACTACAAGCGTCGCCGCCGTGAGGGGGGCGTTGTCAACAACAGTGCTGGTGGTCACCAGGAAGAACAAGATGGCAATCAGCAGAATAGAACTCGTCAGCAAAGAAGTATCGATGGAACGATTGACATTCTTCAAGATCTTTGGCACAAGGCGGCGCGTAGCGTAGCAAGAGGGGTGGAAAAAGAAGTTGACAAAGAAATCATCAACAACAAAGCAAACAAAAACGTCACTAATACTGAGCAGGAACCTCTCTCGACCGAAGTACTACAGGCACTTGAAGAAACCAAAAACATTTTATTTGATGAATTTGACAACTTTATTCGAACAGGTTTGAGTGTATTCAATGAGAGGGACGATCTTGCCCTCGAGCTTTCACATTACAAGGATCTTTACGAGAGTACGAACAGAGAGGTTCAAAGGTTGAAGTCATCCGAGGAAGCATCAAGAGCATCTCTATCAGTGAGTTGTTTCATCATGACGTGCTACTTCTTATACTGGCTCGAAAAAAGATATTGTTACGTTGTTTCATTCTTCTCATCACGATTTATATTTCTTTTCATTCTTGCATCATTCATAGAACTTACTCAAAGCAGTGGAAACTTCCAAAGCCTCTGCAAGAGACGCAGCACGTGCTGCTCAGACGGAAGCTCGACTCCGAGGAGAGGTTTCCACATTGCGCTCGGAGAGAGATGTAGCAATTGGAGAACATGCCGAAGCACGTAGAAAGGTAGGATTGTTGGAAGAGGAAGTTCGTCTGCTCAAATCAAGAATTGCGAGGTTGACGCAAGACAAAATCAAGGTGGAAAGGGATGCACGTGCGGCGTTGTCTCTTGCAAGGAGTATGGATTCGCACGCAGCGGACGATGTCGAATATTACAAACGAAGGGTGAGAATAAGAATTAGTTTCTGATCGTTGGTTTGTATGAATTCATCATTTTGATTCATTTCATCTGTTTTGTAATTATCGATATAGGTGAATGATCTGAATGATCATCTCCAGTCAAAGAATATGCAGATCACTGAGTTGAAAAATCAGGTGGAAGATCTCAAACGGCAACAAATTAACCGCTCCTTTGGTCATAATAGAATGACTTAGCTACTCAGGACTGATGAGTTAAGGACTTTGGCGACAAACCCAAGAAGGATGTGATGGTAACAAAATGAAAATGGAGCTTCTGTTTACTCTAAAATAAGCATTCAGATATATTTATCCTGTACGGGTCAAAACTAGTTCCATATCCCCATAAATCAGATGTACCGATTTTCTTCCTTCATGAAAATTGGTTGGTAGTTTAATATCGGACATTCGTGAATTATCAATAGATTCATCGGACAGGTACCACGCTCATCCCATGGAACATGACATGTTCGAATGGTAAGTAAGTGAGTGAGTCGTCGTTCTTCATTCGTCTTCAATCAAATTCATTTCCTAATTAATCTCTCACTCTCTGTCGTTTATTTTTCAAAATGCACAAACAAAACCGGCACTTTACAATTGGATTTTTATCGTGTACGGGTCAACACTAGTTCCATATCCCCATGACTGAAGTGTACCGAATTTTCTTCCTTCATGAAAATTGGTTGGTAGTTTCATATCATATTCTTCGGTAGAGGTCACCTCACTATCAACGATATCCAAATAACACCAGTCGTATGGAAACGATTTCTTCACACCACAGTTCTCCAAATGATACGTCAATATTCCCCTTAAACGGAACAATGTCATATCAACGCCGACAGAAAGTAGCAAGTAACCAAGTGTTTCATAATCATCAAAAATATCTATTAAGTGTATGACGAAGCATAGGTGGGTTGTTTGATCTGGTTCTAAAGTCGGCTGTTTCACAGAGAATGACCAAGGATCCACACTGATAGGCCGAACAACGGATTTGATGCTACTTTTCGATTGTATTTCACCCTTCTCATTGTTGGGGCTGATGGATGTCGACGACGATGGCAGTGCACTAGTGATCGGAGGAGCATCTTTTGAAATAACGTTCTTGTCCGTCTCTATTTTCGCAATCTTTATCCTCTTGACACTTGAGTCTTCACCATGACCACTTTGCTTCCTTGTATTTGTACCAGATGCCAATCTCTCGCCGACACTACTACCACTACTATCCCTTTTACAACTATTACTGTCAGTGTCTCCACTCTCCTTAGATTTCTCCCTTTTGGATTCCAAAACCTTCCCCCCTTGCAATTTCCCATTCACACCCTTACCACCTTTCCCTCCGCCCTGACCACTACTACCACCACAATGAACCACCGACGACAACAACGCACAAGAATCCTCTCCCTGACGATTCCAATCCAATCTATACTCAATCGGCTTATCATTCTCCGCCGTCGCAGCCTGCAACGCCCACTCAAACATCATCGTCCTCGCCCTCCCAATGGCCCTTGCCGTCTTTCCCAAATCATGTTCTTCCAACAATCCCTCCTCCCACGCCAAACACTTATTATCCGGCAATACCGTAAAGGGCGTATCACTGCACCCAAAAAAGTACACGAGATGCTTCTTTCCTATATTCTTCAAGGCCAATTTCCTCGCCCCACCGACGGTCAGACGGGGATCATAGATGCAGGCAGGCCACCAGCCGAATCCGATGCCTCCATGAGCCCATATGATTTCTCCAAAGCGTCGTGTGAAGGCCGGGGGTAGACAGGCTACTAGTATATCAAGATTGTCGTTTTTGGAAAGTACCTTGAGTGATTTGCATTTGTCTGTAGAGGATGTAATGAAGTCAGCCATTTCAAAAAATAAATGAAAGGAAGCAGCAGTGTGAATATTTCATTGGAACATTTTCAAAAAAGGTACAGTTCCTTATTGGAATTTTAGTATACATACATACTTACCACAAAAGAAATCTCCCTCGGGAACACGATCCAAGGGAGGATCTAGACAATATGTATGATATTCATCATTGCAGTACTCGCATAACAGCAAAAGGTTATGATGATTATCCTTTCCACATTTTTGACATCCTTCCTTCTTGACTACTACTGCCCCTTGTGTTCCTGAAGTCGTCACTACCTTTTCTTCTTCAAGACCGCTGCACTGTTCTTTTTCTTTGTCCCTACAAGTATTGTCCGCGTCAGGTGATGCTGATGCTTTGACAGCAGTAGGAGAAGACTTTTGTTGAGAAGCATGATAATCAATGTCAATCTTTTTGTGAGTGGGCGATTTACTCGATCGTTTCCGTGTGGTCGTCCTCGTGTTGCTGTTGGTCATATTGGTCGGTTGATTGGCAATTTGATTGGAACAAAATAATGAACGTCTGCTGAAAGTAAAGATGAAAAGTTCTTTAAAAAAAAGTAATACCAGGTACCCGGGTACCGAATCCTCTCAGCCCAGCGGCCAGCGGCGGGTAAAATTAGAAATTAATTTTGCTCCATTCCTCCTCCCCCTTCTATTTGTGTCCCACGTGTAACTTTTAGGGGGGAGGCACTCTGCCTTCTAAAAGAATAGAAGATACCTACTGTACTACAGTAACCTACTCACTCTAGCTAGCTAGATGTACTGTACGGTACTTGTAGCAGCTGATTTTAGAGAAAACAGAACAATTTTAGATTTGTTTATTGTTGATCAAATAAATTAATTTTAGATAAGATAGATAGGATTTGATCCATTATTCTATAGTTAGTTGGATAACAAAACAATATTATTCACCTCTCCAGTACATCGAGATTATATTGACTACCAAACATATCATTCGTAAAACCCTTTTCATACACCATGTCGAAATCACCAGCACTTCGAAGAATCCAAGCGGACATTCGTGAATTGTCAATAGATCCATCGGACAGGTACCACGCTTATCCCTTGGAACATGACATGTTCGAATGGTAAGTACGTCAGTGAGTGACTGACTGAGTGATTGAGTGAGAGAGTCGTCGTCGCTCGTCTTGAATCGAATTCATTTCCTAATTTTTTTCTCTCTTTCTCTGTCTCGTTTATTTTTCAAAATGTTCACAAAACAAAACAGGCACTTTACCATTCGAGGACCCGACTCAACCGAATTTGAAGGGGGGTACTACCACGGCCGCATCCTTCTTCCAGCGGAATATCCCTTCAAACCCCCCAACATTGTCTTCCTCACCCCCTCGGGTCGTTTCGAAACCAATACCAAGGTCTGTCTATCCTTTAGCGCCTATCATCCGGAATTGTGGCAACCGGCATGGGGCATACGGCTAATTTTGGAGGCATTGATCAGTTTCCTCCCCTCCAAGGGTGATGGTGCCATTGGGGCGTTGGATTGGACCCGTGAGGAAAGACAAAAGTTGGCAAAAAAGAGTGTGGAGTATTGTTGTCCAGTGTGTGGTAGGTGCAGTGATATGATGAAGAGGATTGAGGAAAAGGTCAAGAGGAACAAGGAAGAGAGGAAGAGTAGCGGAAAGGAGGGGAGGATGAAACCGAATCGATTTCAAAAAGAAATTGAACAATTGCATGCATTGCAAATGGCCAGTCATGGACTTGATGTTCCAATGGAAGAAGAGATGGGTACGGCAAAAGTACTTGAGACGAGTGACGGTCAGGAACAGGAGGAAAAAGGAACGGATGGAAATAGTAAAGAAAAAGAGGAGGAAAAAGAAGATGTGAAGCAAGAAGATGAAGTGGAAAAGAAACAGAATGAATCTTCTCCTGTAGCAGAAAATATCTCCAGAAACAATGGTGACGAAATAGCTTCCAAAACAACTTTGATTACTCATCAAGATGAAACAAACAAACGAACGATATTAGAAAAGAAAGAGGAAACGATCTTATCAGCTGAAAGTGATGGAAACCATGATGGAAACATTTCGGAAGAAAGACCCGAGGTTGAACATAATCATGTGCAAATGGAACGATTGGACACACCAATTTTGTCAGATCCTGTAATCCATACTGGGATTGCTGTATTTAGCATTATCGTATGGTTATTGGTTCGTAAGTTGTCTGCGATTATTGAGGATATGAAGGCGTTGGAACATGAAATACAACAACTCAGGTGATGGACAATGATGAAATACATAGTATACCTGTATAAATACATAATATATTGAAGAAGTCAACCATGTGGGCGTTATTGAAAATCATCCAATATCCCAACTGTGTCCGTCTTTGTCCCAACATTGAATTTGTTCCTGACAATACTTCCATTCTTCCTCCGTCAGATACCTCCATTTCCCAATGGGTAGGTCACCCAGATCCACTTTGCCGTATTGAATACGTTTTAGATCTATCCATGCAATGAAAGAATTTGATGACATAAAAATGTGATTGCCATTGAGATACATTACATGTGATCAGTCATGGAAGAATCCTTGCTCTACCGCAATCATCATGAAGGAGAAAATTGTTGTTCTTACTTACCAACGACAAATAATCCCATCGCCGCAAACAATCGTCTTACCATTCTTTTCTTTCCTTCTTGTACTGCCACTACAATAAGGGATAACATCGGTTTCACTTCACACTTGTCTGCTTCTAGCGCAGTTTGTCCCCCATGACGATTCTGCTGATGCTGATTATAAGAATGTGATTCCTTGGTATCAAAGGTATCCTTCCTATCACCGCCACAGTCCACGCCACACATTGAATGTTCATAATTTGATTCTACATTTGTCTTCATACTAATGATTCGACCCTTGAAAAATCCATAATCTGTTTGGACACCCTTCTCTACCAAAGTGCAGATTTCTTCATAACGTCCAACATGATCACTGTCGGCATTATTGGAATGGCCCGTAACTGCAGTTTGATCCCCTACATCACCCCTCACAACAATCTGATAGACCCGTTCAATAGCCGACTTTGGAGAGAGTAGACGACTCGTCAATCTCCCATCGGATGAAAATAATAATAGACCGTGACTATGTTGATCTAACCTCCCCACAGGATGATACTGATCAGGTATGATTGGGTCGACAATGTCATTGAGACATAATTTTGTTTCAGTTGGAGATTGAGTACAAATCATTCCGCATGGTTTGTTGTAAACTATGCAGCAGCACGACATGTTGATGATGTGATCATCATGATGGAGTGGACCACCTTGGACTCTTTCCTCGTCATTATTATTATCTGTAGTACTAGCTGTTGTTTCGCCGCCGACGTTAGCGCCGCCATTGCCCCTACTGAATGAAACATGAATCGACGGCGATTTTTCATTGCTGACCATTGCAGAACAACTCTTGAGCGGGATGCCATTGAGTGTTACAGAATGATCTCTAATTAGGCGCCTCGCATCTTTATTGGATTTTGCATAGCCATGTCTTTTGAGATATTCCTGTAGCTTTATTTTCATCCTTTTTTTGTAAGACTCCCAAGACCAAGCCAACTATTGCTTGCTACCTTTTACTTGCTACAGAGAAAGTTACTACCACTCTGACGTGTGTATTATTTTGTGCATTATTTATGCATGCTTGATGCAGCTGCAACAATAACCGGTTGCTTCTGCAAAGTGGGCCGGAGGCAACCCCTTTGTAGGCAAGGCCTAAGA
>JAAMXU010007333.1:25263-118023 GCA_019693545.1 Chaetoceros muelleri | reverse complement strand
GGTTTGGTATGCACAAGCTGACACTGATAGTAGTGACAGCCTGCCCAGGAGGTAAAGCTCCTACTCCTCCGAAAAGGAAGTAAGAGACATGACCTATGCATTTACGCGAGGAAACTATCATTCCCTGCTCAATTTGCTTCTTGAAAAAGAATCAACCTGCAACAACGAAAAGAGATTTTGGGATGGATGTTCAAGAAAAAGTGAGATAAATCGACTCGACCATTGACCATGTGACGAGCAGAAAACAAAATCTACAAACAATTTCTCACCTGTATCTCGGTTTGTCGTCGGTCCTCGTCAATCCATTCTTGCTTTCCTCGTCCTCCTTCCCTTCGTGGCGGCACATTTACCACTTTTCTTTTCCACCAACAGACGATAAGAAAACCGTCTTTTTCTACCCTTGTCATCGATATAAAACCCACTTCCAAGAAGGCTATTATTAGTAGTGATTTCCTCGTCCTCGACCGTTACCGTCACTCCTTGGCCTTCTTGAAGTTGAACAGATGGACTGAAAGTTCCAACTGTTTCCTCGTGAGTCTTGTTTTCCTTCCCTCGACCAGAGTACGTGGACATTGAAACATCTTTCGTTGAAGTTGCACCAGTAGTAGTAGTGATGATGGCAGTACCAGTTGTACTGGTAACAGTACCAGGGGTAGTAGCAGTAGTCTCCAAAAGACACAAACTCTCCTCGTCGTCCTCGTCGTCGTCGTTGTCGGGATGAACCATTTCGACGTCCTCCTCGTACTCCTCATCATTTGCATCAAAAAACATAGCATCTAAAGAAGCATCGTCGTCCTCCTCCTCCTCCTCCTCTTCCTCTCCTCCGACTACTACTGCATGTACATCTTCTTCCAATGCAACTTCCCTTTCCTCCTCTTCCTCCACCTCCTCTTCCATGATGGTTGTCAAGGTTGAATTGTAAAACAAATTCATACGACGAGTGACCATCCTGGAAACCAAGAACGCTGGATCTCCACCGGGATACCTCCGATTCAATGAATTGGTCCATTTCGCGTGATATTTGGTGTATCTGATACAATATTCACGCACCTCAAAAGGAAGCATTTCTCTACACGATCTCGTCCAAGGGAACCCAACAATTTGCCAGTTCTCGGCGGTCGCCGCGTTTTCCTCCTCCTCAGCAGGGACGAATTCTTTCTGCATGATCATGTCACTGTCCTCGTCGTCATCAATGAGATCTTGGGGTAGTAGGGGCGATGAGCTTTTAGGTAGAGGAGCTTCCGATCCTTCCCTCTGCCTTGACAAGACAGAGTTGATTTTTTTCCAATACACGATTGCCATGACAGAATGGAAGATGAAAATCCAAGAAACGAGAATCATCAAAATGATGAAAGAATTCTTCATCGTCATCGCACTCCAAATAAAAATGTAACCATCATTCAAGATCTCAGCAAGTGGTACGGCGGCAACAAGGAATGCCGCTACATGCGTCTTGATCTTCTCAGTTTCTCTCTTGTAGGAGCGAACAAAACCGGCGAACCGATTCACCATGTAATGATTGATAACATGTGGATCATGACGAAGATGACGATGTGGATAGAACCAACTTGGACGGCGCTGATGAATGCATTCAAATCGAAGGACAATCTCCTATTGAACAAAGATTCAAGGAACAATGAGCAGAAAAAATGAGAAATTGTAATAAGAAATATCAAAGATGTCAGCAGCAAATAAATTAACAGAATCAAGTAATACTTACATCCAATAGCGTCGTTTTCATGAAATGCGCAACTTTAACGACCGAATTGTCGACCCATTTCAAACCTTGCTCCAATCCAAGATACACGGCACTTGCAACCTGGGTGATATACAATTCTGGCTCCTCCGACGAAAGACTTCCATTGGACAAGTTAGAATTTGGCAAAAAGGGACGAACCAAAGGGTGCCTGTCCGGGATGAACACATTGGAAGAATTCGTGTAAACAAAAACTTCTTCTTCTTCAGGAAGACGACCAGAATGATTTTCAACGAGACCGATGTAATGATTGATAACATGTGGATCATGACGAAGATGACGGAGTGGATAGAACCAACTTGGACGGCGCTGATGAATGCATTCAAATCGAAGGACAATCTCCTATGGAACAAACAATGATTCAAGGAACAATGAGCAGAGGAAATGAGAAATTGTAATACGAATTATCAAAGATGTCAGCAGCAAATAAATTAAAAGAATCAAGTAATACTTACATCCAATAGAGTCGTTTTCATGAAATGCGCAACTTTAACGACCGAGTTGTCGACCCATTTCAAACCTTGCTCCAATCCAAGATACACGGCACTTGCAACCTGGGTGATATACAATTCTGGCTCCGACGAAAGATATCCATTGGACATGTGAGAATTCGGCAAAAAGGGACGAACCAAAGGGTGCCTGTCCGGGATGAACACCACATTGGAAGAATTCGTGTAAACAAAAACTTCTTCTTCTTCAGGAAGACGACCAGAATGATTTTCAACAAGCAGAGGGAGGTTGATTTTCTTTTCCAAAAAGCTGATATTGGTATCAGTCTTGATACCAACGATTGTAGGCAATGAGAGAACAAGAAGAGAAGACGGCTTAACTTCTTCTTTGTCAGAAACAGCAAAAGAAGAAAAGGCAGCAACTTGTGTTGCGATCTTCTTGTCATTGGCAAGACCACTGGGATCGCCTACGAATCCTGCAGTGGTGAAGAGACACATCAATGCAATTACCTTCAAGAAGGAATTGATGATGGAACGGCTGGTAGTAAGAGAACGATTTACGTTGTTAACACTAGTCATTGTCGATGAAAACTTTGAGTTTCCACAAAAAGTGAGCATATTTGAGGGATCCATACGCAGAAAAAAGTTGAGCAGGAATTGGCACAAAAAAGTTTTGTTCTGCAAGGCTATAATGACACAAAAGTATATTTTTACAGTTTTTTAGCTTCCATCCATACACCATACACCGCACCCAACAAGAATTGAAAATTAAACAAAAACATTCATGAAAAATCACGATCGGGAAATATCTTGGGGGCGACCAGTGTCCATATATACAACAAATTCATCAGCCACTGTGAACTTATAATCATCCACATGCTGACCTTTCCCGCCGATGGATTTGCAAGGTTGCCCCCCCCACCGACTACGGAACCCCAAGAAGTAAGAGACATGGCATACCAGCAGCATATAAGAGATAAAATCATGTTTATTTTCCATGAACTGGAAAAGGTTTGTTGGATCTGATTTTCATGCCCATCTTCATTGGGACCACCATTCATTGTTGCATAATCTTCTTCTTCATTTTGATCATTTTCACAATTGTTGACAACAAGACCACTGACTTTTGCCCTTGTTTTGTTAGGCCCTTGTCCTTGTTGATTTCGACTTTCCACATCTTTATCATCATTGTTGTGTTGCAGTAAGACGGATTCATCACTATTTTTTGTCACGAAATCATAGCATAAGACAGGCTGTAACATTTCATGCATGTATTTTACGGAAAGACAGACAAACAAACAAACAAAACATTGCAAAGAAACATGTTGTGCTATCTTGAGACACTCACCTTCTTTCCCCCACAGCTCGATGAGCCGTATACGAATATCCTGTCCATGCCATTCCAAGCAAAGTCACGGCAAGTCCCAATACAATGCCACCAACATTGTCATCGCCCAACTGAGGGTTGCATTTTGCTACAGGATTCCTACCTACTGCAGTATACAGCAAATACGTAGAATAAGCAAAGATGCAGGAGCTTGTGAACAAACTAGCTTCTTCCCCTGATAGTTGCAATACAGTCAGACCTATTCCCAGTACGAGCGTGATTGTAATGAAGGCATTGTTATCACTGCAACCTCCAAAATAATGGTACATGACACCAATCGATACAAGAGATGCGATCAACAGAAACACGCTGCTCATAAGTACAACACCCAACCACTTTTTCCCTGCTCCTTCGCCCTCCTCCAACTCTGCCTCATCAGCTTTTTCAACACAATGTTCATTGACGTTGAATGCAATGTCAAGAATAATCAATTGATTGAAAACCACAAAAATTACACCTCCCACTCGAAAAACATTCAATAAAATGGGAGAGAACAAGGGTTCATTTGGTATAAACAGCGTTCCCGTGACCAAGATGAAAAAGAGAATGAATTTGGCTGGCCAGGCCTCTCTGTTTGCACTCGGTTTAAAGAATGCAGCGATTGCAGCAAGTATGTAAAACAAAAAGGCAGAACCTGCCACACGAAAGACACCATTATTTCCCGAACATTTCTGACGTTGCAACTCCAATTCATCATTGTATCCGTATAGATTGCTGTTACCACTTGACGTATATTGTTCGCATCCCTTGACCCACGCCTCGGAAAGATAGGCCAATACCGGATTCAAGCCGTTCGCATTAGAAGGTTTCAAAGCAGGACCGACCCAATATTGGTACAGAAAGGACAGCCCAATTGATATCAATAACAACAGAACCGATCTTTTTCTTCCCGAGTTCAAGCCAGGTGCGACAGAGGATGGTTTATCATTTCCGCAACAAGATGACATTAGAGATGCTGTGGCTGAGCAGCAGCACCAGCCAAGACCGGCTCCCAAACAGGCTATAAAGTTTCCCTAGAGAATGAGATGAGGTTCCATTTGTACATTCCAGGTATCATGGATGGCACCCATCCATCGCCCATAGATAAATAGATCACGTGAGATGACACACAATTAATGGATAGGTAACATGTATTATGTTCAAATAAAGAAGTACTGCATCCTGACAACTAAGCCATGATTGATACAGATAGATAGACTATGTATGTATGTACTGTAGTAGACTTACCATCTTTGGTCTTTCTACTTTTGTTTGTTTGCTTGGAGTCTGTCTCTTCTGTGTCGTTTTATGTGCCGTGTGCCGTCGGTTGTTCCTGGTTGTTCGCCTTGTTCGTTACACACACTGTTTTCTGTTCTCTTGTTGATTGTCGCATCTGCACAATACTGTGTATCTCTCGAGGTCGATAAAGAGACAATAACCTGTAAAAAAGTGTTTATGACTATAAAATAATAACTGCTCCCTATTCTATCGTACTCTGAAGCTAGCTTTGATTTATCAAATAAATACAAACTAATAAATACTCGTAAATCTTTCCATGCCAAGAAAAAAACTTCTTTTGTGATTATAATGCGATGCTGCATGTGCAAAGTGCATGCCACCAACAGCCTATATTCGGAATACTGTGATCTGTGATACAATCATACCATTTCCATCCAAAGGACGACACCATGCACCATGTACTACACATCTACTCTAGTAGAGAATGCACCTTGAAGTCCTTCAGAGATATGCAACCATTTGGTTTAGTTTGCAGAGAAGAATGAGGCGATGCAAAAGATGCAATTGCTACATCTGTGACATTCACCACATCTAGGGGGAGATTCTCAATCAGCTGTTCCAAAACACGTTCAGCTGGGCCATGCTTTCTGCTGATGTGGTAGAATAAAATATTTCGATTGGATGAATCCCAATTGTGACTATCAAGAATAACTGGGATATCCTTCACATTTAAATGCCCTCTTTCCTTGGCAAGATCCGATTCTTTGGGATCAAGATATGTCAATTCTGATATTAACAAGGGTGCAGCAAATCCCTGTCTTTTATAATCCATACTCATTTTCTCCTCATTCGTGGTCCCCTCGTCATCATGAAGATGTTTGTCATTATTGAATAATCCATCCGCACATGTGTCACCTGTATAACATACCTCTGGTCTTTCTTCTATTCGCGTCTCTTTGATTTCTACTCCACTCTGTATGAGTTCTTTCAATTGTTTGCCGTTCATACCAACATACTGCTCCTTGAGTTGACTTGTGGTTGTCTTGGAAACAACAGTATAACCACAAGCTGGATGACTCCCATGCGACACAGAAAAAGGTCTCAAATAAAATCTCACTCCATTCTTCACCTTGGTTTGCATGATTTCAGTTTCTTGACCTGCACGAATTGGTACTATGTTCATCATTATATGTTTCTTGTCTCGTTTCGACAATGAAGAACCATGACTGACTGTGTTATTAGAGCTCCTCCAGCACGATGGACTACTACTAGTGCTACTACTACTACTACTACTTGTCGTTGGGGTCAATGTAGTAGAATCAATGTCTGAAAATATTTGTCGAGCCAGCTCAAGCTTTGGAACCAATGGTTCGGGGACATAATAAGAAGGAATGGATCTTTGACATTTGGGATGGGAGTCACAAACATGGAAGGAAACATGCACATTATGCGTACATCCCATCATCAAACAGGCAGCAGTTATCAGCAAACAAGTGCAAACATTCATTTGTGCTGAGTACAGTAGTCTCTCTAGCTAGAAACAAGATGAACACAACAAGAATAAAGAAAGACTTACCCTTGGAACTGCATATTATGTGCCCTGGCATGAGAAAAAATGCCTTGATGTGTGTGCGTGTGTGAACAAAGAATAAGAAACGTATAATCAATCATGCATCATTGGGTGACACCCGTAATAATTCATCGGCAAGGGTTCGTTAAGGAGGAGCAAAAAAAGGTTATAAAGTTTGACTGTAGTATCTCACTGCACTTTTCGACAGACTCACCTCCAAAATGATCGACATGGCCATGACTGATCACAACAGCATTCGCGCTGATGGTTTGTTCAAAGATGGGTGTACTACCAGGTAATTTTTTAATAAACAAGAAAACAAATATCTCCATGAGGAGATGGATGATGGGCAAAGAGAATCGATTTATCACGAAAAGAGGAGAACAAGAAGTGACCACGTGTGTCTATCTGTCTATCTGTCTGTCAGCTGTCTCTACTGACTGACTGACTGACTCACTCACTCACTCACCATCCTAAATCAAAAACAAGTTTGAACCCTTTGTGGCTGTTATGTTTACTACTACTAGTAGTATCGATATCTGATTTCTGTTGTAAGATCATTGAAGTGCCAATACCTGCCTTGGACCAACATGCCTTGACTTCAAAGTGTCTCCCAACTTTCATCGTGCCATCTAATCTACCTCACTGTATATATGTATGAATTATGTCGTTTGTTCTTTCTGAAAAGGATTTGTATTGTAGTTAGTTCCATGTATATAATTTGTATATATAAATGGATCTATAATATGTATGCGTCTGTTTTTTTTCTTCTTTGGGAGAAAGTAATACAGAGAGAGAATAATCGATGATATATTATTATAATATTCCATGAGGAATGTGGTGCAGCTGCCATGAGTGCGATGATCGGTATGGTACCTGATGCTTGGGCTGCTGCGTACATACAATTACAGTACCAGGTACAACATACGTGCACACAACATGACGAACAGGGAACAACAGAGAGAGGAAAAGATTCATGTCTCATGTCCAAAAATGAAACTTGTCATTTTTTTTCTCATATTTTTTACAATCTCTTTTATTCTGATTCCGAGTCCACAAGGTCAATCGCATTTTCGCTAGACAATAATCTGTGGCTCTTTGATTGATAGTGACGATGTTTTGGGTCTTGAATGGAAAAAGAAGACACTGTAGATTTATCACCCGCATCTTGGAATGCATGCTCACGTTCTTTTTTTGCGTTGTTGCCATTCTGCCGCTTGTCTTTCTTTTCTGTGGATTCATCACTACTACTACTACTACTGCTACTGCTGCTAGCAATGTTTCCTAGATTCCATTCCATTTGCAATTGTTGAGACGATTCTTCGGAAAAACTACTTTTGTGTTTTCTCCATATTTTCTTCTCTCCTTGTAGTAAAAGATTGTCGGTAGAAGATTCCCCATCATCATCATCATCAGACGAAAGAATACTTCTTGTTGCATCCTCGTCTGTTCCAGTATCGAACATCATGGGCCTATTCTCCTTGAATCGACGCTTGTTTTTTACATTTGCCTTATTGGAACCCATGAAATCATTCCTTTTCCGTTCTCTTATATTTGACTCCGACGAATGTTCGCAGAATCCCTCTATGGCATCCATCAAACCCCTGGGATTCTTACGAGCAACTAGTTTGACGTCATCCACTGTGATTGTTTTTCTATTGGCATGCTTGCTGAAAGCAGCAAGATCCTTTGCTAGACATTTTGTAGCATAATGATAGGTCATTTGTGTCAATGTTCGAATGGAACTTTTGCTCATTGGTAATTTGCGGTTGTTGTCCTTTACGGAATCTTCTTCCTCTACTACCCCGTCACCACCATCACCACCACTACGGCAAATATTACCCACCGCGAAGTGAAGAGCATGAAGAATTTCTTCTTGTTCGTCATTAAATTCCAAGTCTTGCGATGCTGATGGCATGAGAGTTTCACTGTACTGTACTGTATATAAAAAAGGAAAAATGAAAAAAAAAAAAGAGGGAGGCAATTTTGCAATTAGCATCTTCTATTTTGCATTTTACAAAGAGCTCACATGAATGTAGTAAGAAGTACGGTACATACATACGAAATTCGTACACTGTGTAGGAAGCTACGTACAGTTCAGTGGCTGTCATAATATTATTTTGACCAATTTTATTAATAATCACACACACGATATCACAACTATAAGAAATCAACCAACCAACAAAGCAAGCAATCAAACAACGATAATTCTGCCAATATGACTTCCTTACCTGTAGCCAGTGACCCACTCACCGTCACAATAGGGGGAAGAAATGTATCACCCGCGTTGCCAATTGTAGATTCTTCTCCGCCCAACGAAACTGGAAAATCGTTTGACACTCTGCTGCAGGAATACTCTGCCAAGCATATACCGCTTGAGTCCAAAGCTGGAATCCAGCTCCGTGAACGTGTCCTTGATCGTATGGGTCAACTATGTCGTGCCTGGATTCAATCGGTTTGTCTCAAAATTCCCCTTCCTCCAGACGCCGTAGAAAATGCGGGTGGCGCTCTCTATACTTCTGGGTCTTACAGGTTAGGAGTACATGAACCAGGTGCGGACATTGATGCCATTCTTGTGGCACCCAACATCTGTTCGAGAGAGGATTTCTTTGGTAGCAATTACATCCCTCCCGATTATGATGGAGAAAGTGATTTATCCAAGATTAGAGATCCTGATAGTCTTGCCGAAAGGATTCGAAGGCACCCGGATGTGACCAACTTTGTTCCGGTAGAAGGTGCCGCGGTGCCTATTCTTACGTTTGATTGGGAAGGGGTCAACATCGACTTGCTCTTTGCTAGATTGAATAGTGCAAGTGTTCCCAAAGATTTCGATATCAATGATGACAAAGTGTTGGATGGTGTAGACTCTGCAACGGAAAAGTCACTCAATGGGCCAAGGGTGACAAACCTCATTGCTGCATTAGTTGGTGGGACTCCCCAGAGATATCAAACATTTTTACAGGTTGTGAGATGTGTTAGGAAATGGGCAAAGGCGCGGGGGTTGTATTCGAATAAAATGGGTTACTGGGGAGGAGTCAATATTAACATTTCAGTAGCTCTGGTAGTTCAATTGTATCCAAACGATTGCGCCGCGAGTCTTCTTCGGAAATTCTTCCTTGTGTTTAAAAGTTGGAGATGGCCAAATCCTGTCATGCTTACAAAGCCGCATGATGCCGGGTTTGGATTGCCTGTTTGGAGTGCTCACCATGTGAACCACCTTCGGCAGGTTGCACCGATTATTACCCCTGCTTATCCTGCCATGAACTCTACTTTGTCTGTCAGCAGGCAGACTTTACAGATTCTTCATGAAGAATTTTGTCGAGGATATGAAATAATGGATAGAATATGGAAGCAGCATCAAAGGGGAGAGTTGGTCTCGGGAGGAGATGCCTTCCATGAGTTGTTTGAGCCGTCCGATTTTTTCATTACTTACCCGTATTATCTAAGCATATGTATTGTGGGTCCCAATGAAGCAGATGCGCAATCTTGGACGGGTTTTGTTGAATCTAGATTGCGTAAATTGGTTTCTGATATGTTGGGAAAGTCTCTTCCTTTGTCCAAGATTCAGTTATGGCCTAAAAAAGTGGAAGCTTGTGTTGCGGATAGAACTGCACTGTTGACCCATGACCAAAGAAAGAATAGCGTAACGTATTTTGTTGGGTTTAAAATTGATAGATTAAGGATGAGGGGAAATCAGTTGGACATTGAAAGGCAAATGCAGAATTTTCAGCAGTGGGAACTGTCAAGATTCCAACCCTACGTCAATGGAATGGATGTATTGGTGAAGAATTTTAAAGTCAAGGAGTTGCCGTTGATTTGCTTTGAAGATATTTATGAAGGAGGTAAATTGGACGCTATGAAAAAGAGGAGAAGGCTTTTAGACGCAGATCCAATCAGACAAAAGGCAAAGAAACATGCCAGATTGGAAGAACTGAGGGCAAAAATGGACGAAATGAAAAGGAAAAAAGAAGAAATGGCTTTAAGGGCAAGCGAGAAAAAACGTAAAAGAGAAGAAATAGTTAGAGATGGTGAGGAAGTGGGCGTGGATGAAAGCCTATCTTTAGATGACGCTTATGCTGCGAAGGAAGAAGAGGCGTTGCTTGAAAATGCTCTGGATGCCATTCAAAATGAGACAGGCGAGGGAAAGACTAGAGAGGAAGCCGAGAGAGACAGACAAAAGCTTCTTGCTGGTGAGCTCCTTATAGAAGGCGGCGGAGATGAAGAAGAGGAGGATATAGAGTACGGGCGAAATGCTGCTCATCGTAACAATGTGACAGAGCCGAACGCAGTGGTATCAATAGCAGAAAGAGAGGCTGAAGTTCTCAGAAGATCAGGATGCAACATTGTGAGCGATGATGAATTTGCCGTTGTTGGAGGCAATATCATTTTACCATGGAGAAATAGTAACTATACAGCATACAAAAAATCAAAGAGTATAAAAGAAGAGGATGAAACTATGACGCAAGAAAACCAAAATGTTTCAATTGTATTTAAAACCAAATTCGATGTCGTCGAGTTGGATGCCGACGGTTTTGTAGTGGACAAAGGCGACGATGATTTTTCACCATCGGCAAGTTGGCAAGGTCGTCGTCCGGGGTTCGAGTTCAAACTGGGTGAAAGAGGTCTCGGTTATTATAGGACGGGGAAGAAAATATCCGTGCCCTCCCATGTGGCTTATTAAGAAATTCAAAGAAGTTGCATCCTTTTTGTATGTTGTTGCTAAATCATAAAGTTAAGTATATAGCTCTAGAGTATTTCTGCGGTTGCTCAATATCTGCGTTACAACCAGTTTCTCAAGAAAATAGCATTCATCCTACTACTCCTACTGGTACAAGTGTCCCTATAAACCTGGTGATGCTACACTGTACACTGCACTGCACCTTATAAAATGTCATCATCGCCAAAGGAGTCTTCACCATTGGCATGGTTCATCTTTCTCAATTCGTTTTGTTGTCGCTTGATCTCTTTTGGACGCCCACCAATACAGCCCCAGCCAACACCATACAGAGCACCACTGAAAAAGATTGTGCCTATAATGGGAAAGTGCAATACCCAAACTGCTAAAAGCTCAACATAGTATTTCCATAAGAATTGCAAGGAACCGAAACTTTCAAAACCATTTTCTATTTGGTCTGTCCAAAGCTTTTCTTCACCTTGATAAACCGTTGAATTACTGTTTTCTTTCATACCATATTCATAATCAGCTCTCCATAAAATAGCAAAGGTCGATGCAGCAGTCAACATTGCTGCTATGACAATCGAAATATAAGGCCCAGCCTTTGCGCAACAGCTCTGCAAGCAACAGGCACAGGCATTCAAATGCCACATTCCTAAATCCAGCAATGAGTGTATAAACCCACCAAATGTCCACAAAATTACAGCTTCATATGTTACCTCTAAGTTTTCCGTTTTATAAGTTGCATCGTCTCCCAGTTGTATCTTAAGGATCGTCCCATTTTTTTCAGGGTGAGACCGATAGAAAAGGTAAATAAGGTTTGTGACTGTTAAACCAAATGAGACACTTGAAATAAGAATGACAATACGAGGCCAAAATCCAACAGGGTTTAAACGATGCCTGAAACAAAGAGCAAGTATTGGGTGATTATTCCTCATCCACTGGATCCAATCCTGACACCAATTGTTCCCTGGAAGATGAGCAGATCGCGCAGCTAATAATTTTTTCAAGTACAGCTCATCCTTTGGGGTTTTGTCTGGAGCTTTATGCACCTTGTCAAGATACTTATTTAGCAAATCAGTTGCTTTGACTCTGGATATTCCAGAAGCTGCATTTCTTGACATGAGGCTTGATTGATTGATTGAGTTATGATTGGGTCCGTCTTGTCTTCTTTTTTACTCTTTTTTATTTGTCTTGAATTGTGTATGCTGCTGTTCTTTTTCAAATTTTGGCGACATGTTCCCTGCTTGCATGCTTCGGTACTGCACAGTATTAGTACTGTAGTACACACTTGTACTGTAGTACGTACAGTAGAACACACTGGGACGAAGATACTGTAGGAAGCCGTACTGTAGGAGCACTGTAGGAGCAGTAGTCCCTCGCTCGTACTGTACTGTACGCACTCTCACTCACTGCCATCATCATCTGATGGGAGAAATCCAAAAAGGTGCCAGCGAGGAAGGCGAATGGCGACGGCGACGACGACGGACATGTTGGTGACAATGGTTATAATAGAGCATACACAGTGAGTGCGTGCAGTAAGTGAAAGAAAAGCATGACCCTAAAATACTTTTTCTCAAATAATCAAGTCCCCTCTTCACTGTCGACTACTGTAACCGGTAGGGAGAGAAGGGCCAATGGTGTCTCAAGCAAAAGTAGAAAGAACCGAATAATACTACTAGCGATTTTGCCATGTCTGAAGGATTGCACCAAAATAAAGATTTCTCTTTGGCTGGTTCCTCCAGTAGGACAAATCACTCACATCATTCATAAAGAGATTGAATTACTTTCCAAAATACAGGGGACGCCTACATTTCCCCCTCACGTGACAATGGCTGGAGGTATAGAGGTAAATCATCGAGAAGTTGTGAGAATTATCATGTCTCTCAAGAAAGAATTTTTAGGATTTGGTCCAGTTCCGTGTAAATTTGATCGTGTACAGGGTATTGTGGCTGGATACAAAGATGATGAAAAGAAAATATGCCAGTGGAACCAGTCCACTGTAGCCATCTTAAAACGAGAAGAAAAACTATTGAATTCGATAAAAATTGCAAGAAAAATAATGCTCGATAAAAATGATGACACTAATTTGGGTACGACTCATTTGTTTGCTGCACCGACTTATGAACCTCATCTTTCTCTAGCCTACTCACATCAACATCTGGGAAGTTTCATTGTAAATAAGAATGTTCCACCTGACTTTGAGGCCAACGAAGTTGCCCTGTGGCGGACTGATCCATCTTCATTAGAGGGAGTCAATGAATGGTATGAAATTGATCGATTTTCACTTTGTTGAAGTATGTTTACATGATTGATTTTCATGAGGGCGGTGTATATAAATGTTATATTTGCAACAAGATTTTGATATTCTTCATTTTTTTTATAATATAGTAGTATAATATTATTGAATGTTCCATTTTTAATGATGTGATGATTGATGAGTGATGATTGAGCTTAGAGTTCACGGTACCCCATGTACGTAGGTACCGTATGATGGGTAGGTACGGCCATCAGTTTCTGTAGAATGCGCCATGGCTACAACTATTTTACATCTTGTCCATCCATCCTTCCCAAGCACAGCAACGAACGAAACAGTACAGCAGTACGTGTGAAGCATGGATCTATCCATGCGTGCTGTCTACCATTGCTACACCACCACACACCGCTTTCAAAGAAGCACATGCAAAAAATACAAAATACGTACCCACTTGTTGAATTATAAATTACGCGAGAGGAAGGACATTCCCACAACCCATTTGAATACAGTAACATGGCACTAGATGACAACCTTCCCGGTCCTTTGAAGGATTTCATTTTTGATCTCCACGATTCTGTCCGTACTTCACAGATTCCTTCAGAACAGCTTGTGCTCTACACTGCTAGTTTTCGCAATCTGACTTCCAAGGTAAGGACGCAAGCAAGGAAGAGCAAAGCTACTTCTTGGTCATTTCATTGATACAACCAAACGAATATTATGTTGTTTTCTCTGACGATTTTATTTTGGAATTTCCGTATACTTGAAAATATACATTTATACATCATACTGTACCATAATGCGTATTTAGTACTTTGAAAAGAGACCTTGGCCCAGTCCCGAAGCCGTATCCCAAGAGTGCGGTGGAGATAGAGTTTTCCTCGCAATTTATAGAGAGCTTGCACAGAGGCACTATCATAACATCTCTCGTCCCAGCGCTCGCGATCGTGTCCAGGGCTGGAAAGTCTATGTAGAGCTATTTGAATTGCTACTTGCTGAAGCTCAGGGGGGAGACAATCCAGACGATGATTCCCCCTTTTTTCTTCTACCGGAATGGTCATTTGATATTCTTCATGAATTCCTTTATCAATTTCAGGGCTTTTGTCAATTTCGTACCGGTGTGTTTTACAACGCCTCCAAGTATGCCCCGGGTGGTACTTCGGCAGGCAAAACCCCTCCTGCTCACATTGGGGAAAACCTCGAGATTTTAAAGCAAAACGTCGATGCATGGGCCGTGGAAAAGGTCATGGAGTACCTCGATCGTTTTATCAAGATTGGAAACTCACCCAACGCCCCATCTGCTTATCAATACCTTGCCATATTTGCCTCTGTTACTCTTTCGAGGCTTGAATGTTTGTTGGGTGATTACACATCTTCACTCAGTGCGTTATCTCCCATTCGTGCTGACTTTATAATTGCTCCACCTCGTGGATCTGATCCTGACGTGACGGATATGTCAGCGGAGGAAGTTGTTGATTCCGTCTTTGCCGCGAAGATTAGCATGACATATCATGCTGGTGTTTCCTACCTTATGCTTCGTAGGTACAAGGATGCATCCAGAGTGTTGGGAGATATCTGCGCTACCATGGGAAGAGGATTCAAATCTGGGTCGTACAAGAAAATTACGGGGATTGAGCAATTCACCAAACTTTATGACCGAATGATTGCCCTCTTGGCTATTATTACTCATGCCTGTCCTTCCTATGGTCTTGTAGACGAGTCTGTTGCCAATACGGTGAGGGAGAAGCACGGTAATCAGCTGTCAAAGATTGAAGCTGGTGAGGAAGGATATGAAGATTTGTTCATTTTTGCATGTCCCAAATTTATCAATCCATCTGTTCCACCGTACGAGGATGCGCTGACAGTTGGAAGCTCTGCCGGTCATGATGCTGCTTACAAACTTCAAGTAAATCATTTTATGAATGAAATGTCCAATCAGCAGACTATGATGAAGCTCAGGTCGTATATGAAGTTATATACGTCCATCAGTATGGAGAAATTGGGAAGGTTGGTCATGGAGGAAGACTTCGAGTCGTTACTTCTTTCTTACAAACTGAAGACTCGACAGATCGAGAATACAGATGAAGGCGAAGTTTACGGAACTGTGATGGACATCCACTATTTCATAAAGGATGGTATTATTCATGTGGATGAGGCCGAAAAGCAGAATAGGTTTGAGAATTATTTCTTATCCCAAATTTCACAAAGTACAGATATAATGAGAGATGTCGAAGCGCTATCTGTAGAAGTTTAGATTTGTCAGACAATTGTAAGTTGGTCAAGCGAGGAAGATGTCTGATAGAGAGTTATAATCACCAACTAATTCAATTTCATGGAGGCCATCCATCACTCTATATTATTTAGTAGCACCCGCTCTATCCCCTACAGTAGTAGCCTGAATGATACGATAGTCGACAATCATCATGATGCTGACAGGCACTCATGAAAACAAACTGTTTCATCTTTCCTACGTCTACTATTATGTAACAGGTGGAGTATCAGGGATCTGCTACCATGTAGAGAGAGCGAGGAGTGTCATGTCACCTACAGTACTACAGTATACGCCTAACTTCTACATGTACACCTACGTATCTTCACTCTTCGCCGGCCGCATCTCCAATCACCAACCACTTCTTCATTTTTTTTGTTTTGGACAGACAAAACCAACCATACATACACCATACCACATACCAAACCATAGATTGGGCAAAAATTAAAAATTCATATCTCCACTCACTCACTCACTCTCCCTACCCTTCTCTAGAGAGTTTGATCATTCAAAAATATAATTCAGTTCAATTGATCCTGTACAATCATCTCTTTTGAATAATGGGCAGGGGAGAAAAGACTCACAAATGCGGGTTATGGGAACTTTTGATCTTTCTTGCGGCCATCATCACCGGGACAGCCTGTTCAATATGTTCCAAAACCATGATGGAGCTTCACAGTATCAGTATTGATGGTAATATTGAGCAGTTCTCCAAGCCAATTTTTCAGACTTTTGGCATGTTTGTGGGGATGCTCTTTGGGCTCGTCATGCACTGGATTGTACTTATTTTCAAAATTCCATTTCCAGGTTATGAACACGGAAGTCAGGAATATCCCAGGGTTGAGATGACCTCTTCCACAACAAAGACCCAATACGGTGCCGTTGATAGCGAGGAGGCTCCACTTGTTTCTCAAACTTCAAAACCTATCAATGGAAAAACTCCCCTCTGGATGTATTTCTTTCTCGCGATTCCATCCATTTTTGATCTGGCTGCCACAGCACTATGTATGATGGGCCTTCGTTATCTCGATGTGAGTATCTATCAACTTCTACGAGGATCTGGCATCATCTTTGTTGCTCTTATGAAGCAGCACGTCCTTGGGGATAATCTTTATAAATTTCAGTGGTTTGGGGTGTTTTGGAATGTTGTTTCGGTTATTCTTGTGGGGAGCACAGCTATCCTCAACTCTGGAGAAAATAGCCAAAGCAATGCCGAACCTGGCGAAGCCCTTCTTGGAATTGTGCTTGTAATGTTGGGTGCGTTTGTCCAAGCGCTGCAGTTTGTCTTTGAAGAAAAGGTCATGACAATGGATGAAATTGCAGTGCCTCCCTTGCTTTTGATTGGAATGGAGGGATTGTGGGGAACTCTTCTCTGTCTCTTCATTGTGTATCCTCTGGTATACTACCTCCCTGGTGACGATCATGGCTCTTATGAAGATCCATTCAACACCTACCAGTTATTCAAGAACTCTAGTACCATTCAAATTGCATTCATGATTTACTTCTTTGCAATTTTTGGTTACAATCTATTCGCCGTCTTGGTTACCTTTGTCCTTAATAGCATATGGCATGCTATCCTTGACAATTTCCGTCCTATTACAGTTTGGTTGTCAGATTTGATGATCTTCTATGTCATTTCAAAATCTAATGGCTATGGCGAGCCATGGACTCAATATTCCGTGATTCAGCTGTTTGGAATGCTAGTCCTACTCTACGGTACAGCTGTATACAACGCGCCAAATGTAAGTTACAAACATTATTATATCTCTTTTATGTTTTTTTTTCACCAACTCATGTGTACCTTCAAATTTTGTGCACTATCTTGATAGGCCGGTTCCATCAAACTTCGAGGTGAATGGTTTAGCTTTTGTGTAGACCTTTCAAACGAATATGAAGAAATTGAACTATCGGAGCAAGATGCAGAAGCTGATGCAGATTGGGATGCGAAGGTATTGTCTTTTCAGAAACGTCGGGCTAGCTCTTTAGCAGAACATTCTCCTCATATTTCAATTCATACTCAAGCACTCAGAGGGCTTGCATCGCCTAAGATATAAATTCATCAACTTCTGCTAGTGGTTCAGAGGTATAATGGTGTAGAGGGACATTGAACATTGACACTATTGCCTGCTCACCAATTTTTGTTTCATGGTGTTGGTGTCACTATTCAGAATAAAATTTAAAAGCTATAATCCGATTGAGGCAGTGGACTTGGACTACATGTGCAAAAAATGAGAAAGATACAATAGTGCACTCCATAAAAAAGATGGTCTCAAATGATTTTCACTTTTCTATATTAGATGTTGGCGAGATATCCTTTCCCTATTCTATTCTTTTGTATTCTATCACAACCTTTTCAAAGACGATTTTTTCTTACTCTTCTTCTCAACACCTCCAGCAGACTTGACAGGTTTCTGCTTTTTCACAACACTACCCATAACTTCATTACCGTTCCTTTCAGCAGAATTGGACTGTTTCAGGACGGCCCCAGAAGAAGACTGTTTGACTTGTAAATTTACAAGCTTGCCTTCGTTTTCCTTCGAATTTTTCAAGGAAGGAATTTCTGCAACATTTGAAGTTGTCGTATCTTCCTTTACGCGCGGCGAAATCTGTCTGCCATGAATATTTGCCATCAACTTCGCTCGTCTAGCATATTCCTCGTAACTTTCCATGAATAACTTTCCCGCCTCATCGTTCAAGCTTGACTCAGGAAATGGAACAATTAATAAGCATCGAATGACTCCCAAAACATGCGACAAGGTGACTGTTGGTGACCAATCTTTTTTCAAAGTATTCACACATATGGCACCAGTGGATATATCCACGTTAGGGTGATAGATTTTCGTCAAGAAAAATCCTCTCGGAGGAGAATTAGGAAAATCTGAAGAAAAGACAAGTTTGAGTTGAAAGTATCTATCAGCGTATGGAGTTCCTTCTGGACCTTGAACTTGAGCCTGAAAAGAAGAAAAAAAAACAATAGGAAGCATCAAGTGTTGGAGTGAAAAAGAAAGACAGCTCGGTTAAATACATGTTTCAAAATCGAGAAACGGCCGTTATAATTCCAACACTGATAAAGAGACGCACCACAATTTCGTTCAGACTTTGAGGGAGACCGGTTTCTGAGTCGACAACAAGAACAATTCCTTCGGGGGGTTTCTTGATCAAATTGACAACTTCTCTCTGGAGCCTGGCCCGAGTTCGTTGAAAAAGCAAAACGTTATCGTTTTGTACTTTCGAACTTTCTGAATGAGACATGAAACAGTGAAATAACAAATCTTTACTTCTGAAGATATTTGGAGATAGCTACTCGTTAGAATGCCACGATTCTCTTGGTTTCAAAGTGCTACTACTTTTGCTTTTCTGTTTGATTGGTAATAAAGCGTTGTTGGTTGTTTGTTGGTTGACACCAAGAGGTCTGAGGTGAATTGATAGATTGAATTGAATGTATATTGAATAGTTGGGAACTGTTTCTATTTTGCCCTCCGTATCTCGTATCGTACAGTGTACAATGTACATTGTATGTACGATTGATACCGAGAAAAGCGGTGTGTCTCGGAAGAAACGGCACAGAGGCAGAAAGCCAACGGCGAAAGAGGATTGTGTCTCGCAGTAATAATGACTAAAAGGCGACCATTTTTCTCCCTAATTTAGCTTTTATCAATTTACATTGTAAGTTTTTTGTACCCCATCCAGGTACCGGTACACACTCCTTTTTTTTCTCTCTTTTATATCTCGTCCTTCATTCTAATCTACTTACTGTATCTCTATGATGAGCATTGAAAATGAATGACAATAATGGTGGTGGGATTACTTTATGATCATATAGTATTTATCTGTATTTATTCACCTATGAAAATCATAACAACTGAATCTTTACACACTTTGGAATTCGTCACCGACAAGGACCTTTTCTCCCTTTGGAACCATATTTTGCAATCTCTTGATGACCCTATTTCTAAGTGAAAAGGGATCATCCTTCTCACCCTGCACTGCAACATCTATTTCACTAGAGATTTCGTCCACAAAACCGTACATTAACAAGTTACGCGCCGTCGTCCTATCCACTCCCCGTGATCTAAGGTAGAACAATTCTTCTTCTGAAAGGTCTGATACAGTTGCTCCGTGTGTACATTGAACATCATCTGCAATAATTTCCAAAGATGGAATAGAGTAAACTCTAGCTTTGTCACTCATCAATATAGTGCGAGCAATTTGTGCACTGTCAGTTTGCTGAGCACTTTGTTCAACACGAATCCTTCCCTTGAACGTGTTGGTGGCTCTTCCTCCAACCATGTTCTTTTGAGACTGCGAACTTGTAGTCCCTTGAGCAATATGGTGAATGTTAGTTCTCATATCTGTGCGCTGAGCTCCACCAGAAAGCGTGAACCCTCTGATCCCAGCATGGCTTTCTGGACGTAGAAGAGTTGCCGAAAGGGCAATGCGGCAACGCCCATTTCCTCCGAAATCCATGACTGTCGCATCATAAGACCCTTTGTCACCTGTAACATGTGCATCGATCATTTCAAAGAATGTGTTTTTCAATGCTTTCCTTTTAGACTCGGTCACTCTTGCTGATTCGACGCCTTCCACTTCATCCTCCGTGCCTTGCTCTACTCCAGGCGTAACAATACCTCCACACTCCTCCAGATAGGAATGCTTCACTTGTGCTCCTTCTCCCACGTAAATTTGCGTCACTCCATTGACAAACTTTGCCACAGCACTGTCTGAATCACAGTCATCTAGATCAATAGATGTTTGGACAAGACGAAGCTCCGAGTTTTTGCCAGCTTTAACAAGACATCTAGGATGAATCGCGACTCCTTGTTCTTTCTCAACCTTTTCTACTCCACCATGGGCAGTAAATGCGTTCACAATGAGAACTGGTCCTGACGCATGGTCATCCGGAATGTTGACAAATGCAACGGACCCTGCCCTGACAGAGTTCAGAGCGACAAAACTCGCAGTTCCTTGTTGATTGTTTATAGCAAACTGACTGGTAGGCTCTCCTACATTGTGATTCGGTCCACTCAGCTTTTTCATGGATGTCAGAAAGTCTGAGTCTCCAGAAGGAACATCTGCCGCAAGTTTATCCGTAAAGCCGTCGGTGAGTCTATTCATACATTCCAATACTGTATCGTCAGTGATATCTTCCCCCTTGAGGTTATTCGCAACATTCGAAACTCTGGATAGAGATGGCACAAATCTTCCATTGATGTAAACAAGTCGTCCACTGCATTCATCATCATCTATCCATGCTCCATTTTCTTTTAGTGCCGTGGTATACTTTTGAATCATGGAATCGTCCAAAGTGAGATCCATTCCAGTGTCGGCCACGGAACCAGAATAATCCGTTCCCACGAGACCAGTAACATCAAACTGCCTCCAAGCCTCAGCGTTTCGACGAACAATAGGAAGCCCATACTGTTCGAGACCATAGGCTGGCAAAATTGGTGAACCAGGCAACCTATTCTCCTTGTAAGGAGTCCAGTCCTCGTGTCCTACTGGAAGATTAGGCTAAATTGGACGAGTGCCGAATAAACAAAAGTTTTTACCGTTAGAAGTACTGTTCAGAATGAAATGAGAAAAGCATAGTCAATATACAATAGTTCTCTTCGTTACTACTGACCTCCTGCTCAAGTTTAGGTAAAGTAAGTATCCGACGAAGAGCCTCTTCGGAAACTTTTCCCAGCAGAGACGGTTGCTCTTGCTTCAAAATACGACCGTACCAATCATCACAGGATCTATCGAATGCACTCAATCGTGATTCCCGAAAAAGTTCGTGGTCAGGCTCCGCAATATGTTCTTCCTCCTCGCCTTCTACTGCAAGCGTGACTTGGTCCTTTTTACCTTCAGCTTCCGGGCCTAGACCAACGGAAACTCTTAGAGAAGTCTCCTGGCGGAGGCACGTTCGGCAAAGCGACGAAGGAGTACTAAAGGCATAAGACTCTTTTAAGGCAGAAAGAGAAACTAAGATTGCAATCAAGTTTTTGTTGATTTTCATCGTTGAATATTGATTATCCTATGAGGAGTGAAATAAAAATGCAATAACTGTATATTATTTGTTGTTACGATAAAATTATTTATATCCTCTGTTTTTATGATGTTGTGATGTAAGATGTGAGATTCTGTGACGATCAGAGGGGGTGGAAGATGGATACGAATACGTCATCACGGGCAGACGGACAGGCGGGCAGACCAAAGGAATCACTTTTCTTTTGTACCGGTACCTATTTTTCTGTACCAGGTACTATATTTTTAATTTTTATATTTTCGACACTCTCTTTCGCCATGCCACTCCATTGTTTTATCTGTAGGCCTTATTTCCAGTTTTTGCTTACTTTTAATAGTACCTGGTATTGGTACAGATTGACAATGTGATAAACAGAGATCCTTGTAGGTATCTCTTAGAAGATACGGAGTACTAGTTTAGAAAATATGTTACCATGTCTGGTGATACTTTTTAATTAAATGTGACAATCTTGAATTTCACCAGCTTTTTGTAAGAGCAAAAAACTACGGTACTGTATATAGCATTATACTCTAACACCTACAGTAACATAGCTAGAGTACTTGGTAGTACTCTTCAAACTCTACAAAAAACATCACAAGAGTCAGGTAGTAACACCAAATTGAACGTTCTGCCTCATGGAGAAAAGTTGAGTCTCCCCATAATGCACAAATTTACTCATCATCTTCAAGATCATCCAATTCATCGTCATCACCATCCAAGAACAAATCACTTTGAACTTTTTCCGCCACTTCCTTTATCTCTTCGTTGATTAAATCACTTGGACCATCCTCATCAGTTACTCCTCTTCTCAACTCATCAGCGTCATCAGCATCCTCATCATCCTGAAATAAATCGCGTTTGTATTCAAACAGATCACGCCCTGATAACACCGACAATCCTTTACCTCCTTTTTTCTTTTTAAGTTCATTTTCAACAAGCTTCTTTGCCTCTTCTTGCCTTAATTTTCTTTTTCGTTCCTGCCAGGCTCGGAATGATTCTTCAGTGACTGGAGTTCCTTTGATCCCTTTCTCTTTTAGTTCCGCTAATTTCTTTTGTCGTTGCAGCTCTACTTCATCTTCAATGGTACGTACATAATTGGGCTACATAAGCATCGTGGCATTCATCAATTGTTGGTGGAAGGTAAGTATATGGCGCACTCGCAAGAAAAAAATAAAGAAATAAAAATAGAAATATTTCAACTTACATCCGATAACAATGCTTCTTCCATTTCCCTGGCATCCATTTGAAACATCATCTTCATGGCACGACTCTGTCCCGACTTTTCTTTTGTTTCATCGGCATCTCGACCCTTCGAGTTACTGATTCCCTTTGTTTTCACAGAAGTCTTTTTCTGCACGGCCAGTAGCGCTTCACCAAAAAGTGCATTTCTTTCCTCTTCCATGGCCTTTTTCCTGGCCTTTGCTGCGGCCTTTTGCATTTTCAATTGCTCTTGTTTCTTTCGCTCTTTTGGATCTCCGCTGTTCAGTACATTTTTGGTAACCGATTGAATGTGTGCCTGGACCTTCTTCGACTTGTTTTTATTTTTGAGGCCAAAAGTTTTGTCCTCTATAATTTTATTTTTCTTCTTTTGGTCGGCCTTTTTCGATTCCTTTTGTTTCGATCCTTTTTTGTTCATGGCGTCGATGGATTAAAATAATTGATTGATTGAGATTGAAGCGTTGCGTAGTGTGAATCTGTGAATGGCGATAGTAAATGAATTTATAACGAAGACGGATCACAATTTGTATTTAGTTATTTTACAGATTCCGGATTGCCGACACGTATTAATGTTGTTGGTTGTTCATTATAATAATTGGTGTCGCCGTTACGTTGTTAGAGTGATGAGTGATGAACAATGGAGCGGAGTGGGGGGGAAGCCCTGCTGCTGCTGCTGCTGTGGTAGTACTGTACCCACAGGACGTAGCCTACACTAATAGCCTACAGCGTACTTCTAATGACATTATTTTTACTTTTTAGTCCTCACTTTTTCAATTATTTATCATCATATAATATTATCTCAGAGAAACGTGACATGAAAAAATGTATCATTTCACTAACAACCTACCGACATAAAGGGCACGCATTTGTTTTCTCTCGAGAGTGCACTTAGATTACCTTGGGTCGATGTACGATACAATCGAAAAATTACATTACATTAGTTTAGGATGGCAAAAATTTATTTGATTTGAAACCTGAACAATTTTAGCGACATACATGTTGAGACCTCGGACAAAATAACGTACAAAACTTAAACCGAATCAGCACGCCTTAACAGTGGATCAGATTCATATGGAACTTGTGGCACCTCTACGTCTGGCGCAGAATAGTTAGTGGGCTTCAAAAGGGCCCCTGAGATGAGAAGCTTACCCTCACCTCTATACTTATTTGTTGGATTTTTGTTCATACCCATTTCGCCCTTATATAATTGGGATATTTCCTTCTTTTGTATGGCTCGTTTCTTACTTTGTTTGTCACTTTTTATGGACGGCCCAGCACGCATGGATCCACTTTTGTAGAGTACTGGTCCACTGCCGTATTTGAGATAGGCCTGATGGCGTTTTGCGCGTATTAAAGGGGACTCGGTAACAGAACCAATACTCTCTGCACGTTGGAGTCTAGATGGTCTCAGCGGAGTCTTTGGTGTCCTTACTAGATCTGTGGCTCGTTCTTCGATGGACTCGACAAATCCTCTTACTTGAGGAATGAGATTAATGATTATTCCCAGTACAGATATTAGTAAAAGAATGAAAAAGTACCCTCCAACATTGGCAGAAGCATAATCTTCAAGGTGGGTAATGCTCGCAGTTCCTCGTCTATTCAAGAAACACCTACGACATGCGTGATAAAGCATGATACAGAAAACATTGGGAAGACTTCCAATGCAAAACAAATTGATGGCACTTGCAAGAGCTTTTTTCTCGGGAGGCGACGCAGTAAAGGCCACTTCATAGGCCGCTGACACAGCAAAAATCTCACCCGCACCAATGAGAACATACGAAACTGCCTGCCACAAAATGCTAATGGCTCCATGGGTGGCTTCGTATTCCTTGTGGATTCTGTACTCCACCACCATTGCCCAAGCGATGGCCAAGGTACCTAGCGTTGAACCAATGGCAAATTTGTAGGTGGTCGGAATCTTGATTCCTCTCCTGTTCAGAGCTGGATAAAAGTAACTGCCAATGACACGACCAAAGAAGAGGACAGAAATGGCATCCGCATTGTTCATACAAGCAGCATCAATCCAACCAAAACCTTTCTCCATCACAGTCCCTTGCACGATGAATGTGGTTGCCATTTGCGAATAAGCAATATTGAAGGGAATAATGAGCAATGAAATTCTAAAAATGACAAACAAAGGAATGGTATCTTCCACCGGCTGTAGTAATGACTTGTGTTTTTTTCCAAAAAATAGTGACCCTTTTGGTTTACTTTTAACGTAACGCGAAGAACCCATGGCAAACATCACCACACCGAGTGCCAAAACACAGGCAGGAAGAAAGTAGGCCAAAGTCACATTATGCTGTGCAATCAGAGGAATTACGATGCCCCCCACCAAGGCTCCAATATTAATACACATGTAAAAATTAACGTAATAAGATTCAATCATGGATGACTGCAATAACGGGTGAAACTGCTTGGCACCAAAGACATTGACTACACTTTTCACAATACCAGTTCCTGCTGGCCATAGCAGTAAAAGCCCAAGTTTCAGTGCACGAATATTGAATTGGTCGCCGAGCATTCCGGGTATTGTCGTCAAGGCGATGAGAAAAAGTCCGGGAAGATAAAACCCCAATGCTCCGGCAAAGATTGTCAAATAATCCCCAAGCAGCGAATCCGCCAAGAAGGCACCTATGAATGGCGTTGTATAAGCTACGGCGACTGATATCGAAACATACGAAGAAGCCGAAACAGCCTCCATATCCGCGCTCCAATTGTGATTGTAAGCGCCAGTAAGATAACTGGTTTGAGTATAATTTATACCGTAAAATGAAAATCGTTCGAGTAACTCTACAAAAAGAATGATAATGACGGAATAGAACATTGGCTGTAATGAGTAATGAGACACTTCATTAAGTTCATCAACATGTCTCAAAGGCCGATGTTTATCACCACTGAGACATTCTTCTGGTAAGAGACCAAGTTGGTCGACGGACCCAATATTATTTGGAAGCTCATCGGAAGCCTCAGAAAACAGCGAAGACGAAGATGTTCTTATGACATTGAACGAGGATTGTCTAGGCGAATCTTTCGGAGAAGGGGTAGGAGTAGGGACCATGTCGGTCTCATGGAAACTCTTTTTGTTTTTGTTTCTCGACGCGTATCTGTTTTTCTTTCTCTCTCTATATGTGCTCGATTTTGTTGAGACTTTTGAAAAAAAAGTTTGAGGAGGAGGCGTACTTTGCAGTACCTTGTACAGTAGCATTACAGTACGTACCACTGTAGTGCAGTGGAAGTACGATACTTCGATGCGATACTTTTGATCGTTTGATGAACGGTGGTCGGTGGTACCGTACGTAGCTAGTAGTACCCGGGTACTTACGTACCACAGCTTACTACACCACTACTCTAGAAGAGCTAATTACTACGTGACGCGTACCTGGTACCAGCCGTACTACAGTATCCTGTTGTCCTTCTACTTACTTACTATAGTACGTACTGAAGGTTCAATGTACACCGTAGACCGTACAAGTCTACACCACAACATTGTGCCTGCTGTAGAGATCTGTAGAGTGAGAGTCTACTGTATTTATTTTTCAGAAAAGAACTCCTTCATTCCTTTTGCAAAAAATAGTCAAAAGAAAAGCCTTGTCCCTCCAATTATGAATTTCCAGCAAGCATCAGGCCCTTCCAAATGCTTCAACATGAAAGGGCTCTCATCATCTGGTTCCCATGACGTTTTCTACATACGGTCATACGTAGTGTGGTGCTTTTACGTTCGTACCTTGAAGTATTAAGCCACACCTCATTCAGGTAGTTGTACTATGTACTCTACTTAAAAAGCTACGAACTACAGTATCCCCCCATCATACACTCTACAAACTGGCAGTTCATACCCAATACCCACCCTCCTATCGTACTGTACAGTAAGATAATAAAAGGTGGTGCCATCCAGTGTATGTATGTGCGTACTGCAATAGGTGCAACACAACACGGCTATATGACGTAAAAGAAGCCAAGCAGCTTCAATTGTTTTTTCATGTGACGTACGAAGCTAGTACGTACCCCTCTCTATCACCTACGGTACCAAGGTACTGTATCGACAGATAGATATTAGATATATTGTGAGAAAAAAGATGATGACGACTCGAAACCATTTGGTCTTGCTGTGTAGCTTGCATTTTTTTACCCCCATAGAAACGAAATGGCTGCGACTCCTTCCACAAAAGTATTAATGTGAGATAGAAGATATAGCATCATGAACCATTTGTAGATATTCACAAACATCCACCAGAACTATCTCTATTTTTTCATTTGAGGCAACTTTTGAATTTTTTACACGTGTGTTAGATATATTGTTTTACAGTTGTAAACAAGGGAGTGGTGGTCAACTCATTGAGAAGAAGTTGAAAGGCAGTGGTAATACTTTCCCTCAAGAACAATTCTCGCAAACAACAAATACTACTACTAGCAGTATAGCTAGCTAGCTAGCTACATATCATACCATCAAAGCTGGAATAGGAAACAGCTATAAGTCCAACATACATCTTCCATCTTCTACAACTGTTTGGCAGTGCATGCATATTTTTTGGTTCCCTTGCACTACTACAGTACTACCTACTACAGTACTACTGACAGACCTTTGAAGCATCATTGATGAACGTCAACAGGCTGCTGCTATTCATAGGCTCACTGAAATATGGATTCTACTAGAAATGTAAGTAAGGTACCAGGCGAGAGCGAAGAAACTGGGTACTGGTCTGTCTCATGAAATTCCACATTCACATCCATGTCCATATAGTAGTCAAAGCTGACTGGTATTTCCTAACTTTTCTTGTTTGTTTGCATTTCTTATGTCTTCTTCTCCATCAGGACCCTTCCCAAGAAAATGTTGCCACGGAAGATATTCACAGGGATAGACGGCCAACAATTGGAGATGAAAAGGAATCTCAAAGCGATCAAACTCCCCCACAAAAATGTTCCCTAAGTACAAATGATACAACGAGCACTTCCAATCTTTCATCTCCTTCGTCGGCCATAAAAAATTGTGATGCCAAGGATCCAACAGAAGACTGTCGAGACAGTTATTCTGCACGTCACAACATGAATGAAGATCCAATGTTGCTATCGTGGGAATCGGGGAGTATATCCAATAGCACAACTCCTCGAGTCACGCTTAAAATTCTTGTCTCGAACAATATGGCAGGTTCCATCATTGGACGATCTGGACAGACAATCATTGAGCTTCAGAGCGAATCGTCAGCTAAAATTAGATTAAGTCAAAGTGGAGATTTCTTCCCTGGAACCAATGATCGAGTATGTCTCATTCATGGTACCCTCAACAAGGTTAAGAAAGGAGTCGCACTTGTTCTTGGCAAGCTTTATGAATCACAACTCGAGGCAGCAAATACAGAGCACGAGGAAAGTCAAACAGGAGCTTATGGAAAACACACTGCAGCATCAATTCCATCCTTCAAAAATTGCTTTACGGCAAAAATCTTAATTCCATCAGCTGCTTGTGGGATGCTGATTGGGAAAGAAGGAGCTACCATACAAGGTTTAAAAGAGAAAGCTGGTTGCTCAGCTGTCCGTCTATCTCAGAAGGTACTGGATCATAGCTTGCCCCGTACATTTGAAAGAGTTCTAACTGTTTCAGCGCCCGATTTGAAGACAAGTGTGCATTTCACTGAGTTTATACTAGAGGGTTTTGTGAGGCATCCAGAGATTTGTAGGTACCTTAACGGGACAACAAGCTACTCAAGGAGTTCCAATAACCTCACATCTTTTCCAATGCAGGGTAATAATTCTATGCTGCGCGGGTATTCAACGGTAACAAACCCTGTCTCAAATA
Organism: Chaetoceros muelleri; assembly: GCA_019693545.1. NCBI lineage: Eukaryota > Bacillariophyta > Thalassiosirophyceae > Chaetocerotales > Chaetocerotaceae > Chaetoceros > Chaetoceros muelleri. Next base: position 89,426 of record JAAMXU010007333.1, on the reverse strand, counting down.
TTCCTCCACATGTGTACGCCCACCCGCATCCCATGGCAGAAATTGAAGCAGGAGTCCAAAGTATTGGTTTTGATGTACAAACCAATGCCCAAGGTCCACGCCATACACCTCAATCATCTTTTGTCAGCACACCTGCTTCCATCAATCGCAATATAGTTGCATCAAACTCATCTTACATTTCTCCTCCTCAATTTAGTCAAAATACAATATCTTCGCCTAGTAACTTTGGATCGACGATCAACCTTGCTGTGCCCGAATCGATGATAGGCAGTATTCTTGGAAAACGGGGGCAGACTCTTATGGAAATACAGTCTGAATCTGGGGCTCAAATACGAGTCAGCCAAAAAAACGAGTTCTTCCCAGGCACTAGCAATAGAATCGTGACTTTATCTGGTACGCAGGAAAGCCTGACCGCAGCAAAGAATATGATACGCAAACATTTATCTCGTAATTCATAGATTTTCTATTACTTTTAAATACAACTCCACGCTAGACGTGCTGACTTGAGCTTTCAAACAAGACCAAAATCGTCATGCATGTTTCGTAGTACGTCCGTGAAGACAGCTGCTAAAATATCATAATTTCGCGTTGTCTCTTTATGTTCCACCCCAACTGCTTCAATAACCGCAGTCGTGTATTCCATCCCAGTCTTCCTACTTTTCCCCTTGCTCTGATATCGATACATTTCGGGTTTATATTTTGTTCCATGTGGGTGATCTGAACCCCTATTCTGATCATCGATGGCATTGCTTTGGATTTTTATATCATTCAGAATCTTAGGTTTACCTCCTTCTATCCAATCACTCCCACCAGCAGGTCTATAGGACACTTTTATTGAATTCAGCGCATTATCATCGCTAATTCTATCGCCTTCCTGCATACCATAGTATCGAGAATGCCTCATCGCTCTAGTTGCGTGAAGAAGCCAGGTATGACTCCATGCCAAGGAGAGATATGGCACCGATGCATCCCCAGAACGATGAAGAGAACCCTTGTTGTTTCCATTGCGAATTGGTCGCCGCTTTGTTTTCTTCATCAAAAGGACTGAATCTTTTAAAGACTTTTGTTCTGAGACTCTGACTTCTTCAAAATGATAGTTACCCTCTTCCCAAATAACGCTTTGAAGTAACGGCATGCTATCATTTTTTTCATTATAATCAACAAAATCAACCTTTTTGTAAATGTAGCCGACTTCGGTGGGATGGTCAACTCCATAACTCATAATAACGTGCTTTATATGAGGGCGATCCCAAGTCGTATTCAGTAGATTAGGGAAGGGATGATGCCACCATGATTTCTCAAGTTGCTCTCGTTTTATTTTTAGTGGACTTCCCTCTTCCTTCCAAATGTCATTGAATTGAGTGAACAGTTCCCCAGACTGGACATCTTTAGCTGTAAAGAAAGCTTCATGTTTGGTTTTGCAAGGTGGCTTTTGAGACCTTAGACATTCTTCGAAATTAACCGAAATAGGAACGAAGTTGGTATGCCAATCAACCCTGTCTTTTAAAATAGCTTTGAGTGTGGAAAAATTCTTCCAAGGGTCACTTCCTCCTGCCTTTTCGATTCCATCAATGAGTTCGTCCAGGCAGGCCAAATTATTTCTAGATGTAAAAGTTTCATTCAAATTATCACAAAATCCAGTTGACGTCGATATCGGATTCAGCGTATGAGTTGATCCAAAGCCTGTCGTTCCATGGCTATGAGTTGACAAGATTAAATAAAATGCACAACAAGCTCCATCAGTAATATACACATTGCTTACTTACTAATCTCCATATTTCTCGCATTTTTTTCTGTTAATGGCATCCCCATGTTTTCGCCAGAAATAACAGCACGAAGAGGATTGATAGCACCTAGTAGTGGGGCGCTCAAACCAATGTATGTCCAGATATGCTTATCAATCCACTCGAGCCATTCATCATCTCCTTCTGCTTGCGCTAGCTCCCATAGCTGAGGATACTTCCTCTGCGTGGAGGGTCTCCCTTCGTCTTCATTTCCTTGCGTTATTTCTTGCCGACCCTTATCCTCCTCATAGTAAGGAGACTTCTGATCGATTCCAGTAACATATGATTGCCACATATCATCCAAAGATGTTACAAGTGAACTGGCCAGCTTAAACATTTGATCCGTTACACTGTATTCTACAGCAGCTTCTTTATTTTTTAAAATTGCCTCTGAATACACCCAACCGGGTCCACTCCCACCAAAGTTAGGTTCCCCTCTAGTCTGAGAAGATCTCATCGCCATCTCCCGTCGATTCGCCTGCTTGATCAATCTAGCGTATGCCTCCTCGTGCATTTTATTCTTGAGCCATTCTAAAAAGTAGCGAAACACATTGTTTCCCATCTTTCGTTACCAGTAGAGTGGTGCCATGTCATGTGGTGTAATGTAACGCAATTTAATACAAATGAGAGACACATTATTCATTTTCCGAGGAACAAACAAGAGGCACGTAGTCAAGAACAACAACAACAGCCATGATGAAGTAGCCTACAATCCACACAAAACCTATAATACAATCCTTACCGAATGTGCCACCATGATACCAGGCTCCCCATTGGTTGCCACTGCAGCTTCAATCCTTTTCCTTGTCAAGGTCAAAAATCCATCACGGGCCTCCATTACATCCGGAGATAGTCTCCAATCATATGGCAAACCCACAATCGACGATACATCATACCCCAAATTATCAGCCAACCATTGCGTCAACCATGCATAAACAGTATTTTTCCCACCCACCAATACGTTCGTTCCAATACTATCAGGAGCCAAGGAAGAAATTGCATCCAACCCTTCATCTGGTCTTAGTTTACATCCTGATTCAATATCATTGGTATCTGTCTGATTCAATCCCAGTGTCATACATTCCAAAAAACAAGAATCGTCCAGCGTTGCCATCTGCAATAACATATTAATATTCATCCAAACATAATCTTGAACTTTGACATCAGACAATAAAGGATTGGAACAAACTTTATACTTCCAGGAGACCAATCTCGTAGAAGCAAGACCCGGCATTAGAAAAATTGGCGGTCTCTTATTTTCATGTGGATTTGATTCTGTCCCCTTTCCTCGCCCCATATTTCTCAATTTATCCCTCATTTTCAAAATTGTCTCATCTCTCCCCCAATGCTTATCAACCACAGTAGTGACTTTAGGTTCCTGTTCCTGTTGCTGTTGTTGTTGTTGTTGTCCTCCCCGCTCTCCTGTATGATCCTGTCCTTCAGAGGGATCATTTCCACCATAAAGAGCAGTCGCATCAATCGTAAATTGTTCCGTCTCTATAGTATTCTGAGGTGGATTCCAACAACTCTCATGACCCTTTTCAGAATGACAGGACGGATCCGAATGAAGGGGATGATAAAAGCTATCATCAATTTCATCCAACAAATGTATAGCCTCCTCTGATGTAGTACTACCACTAGCATTACTACTACTGCTAGTACTACTGCTGCTACTGCTCCTACTGCTCCTACTACTGCAAGATTGTTCACTGTTGGAGTGAGCAGTCTCGTGGACCATGTGATATTCCTCTGCATTACTATTACACTCTTCTTGTGATATTGTTGGATGTACAGCCGTTTCTTCAATATTCAAAGCCGATATCAGGCAAGATTCGTTTCTTTTACCACAGGATAAGGTAGCAGCAAGCACAAGAAAGTATCGTATCAGATGTTCTTTCCGTCTTGGCTGTGTCATGATCATTTTATTTGCTTCTGTTTGCTATTTGTGTTCTTATATTTCTTTGCGTTAAGTTATGTTGTTTGTAGGTAGTGGCTGGCAATCTACTTACTGTCACTTGCTGACCTTCTTTATGAACACAAATTAAAAAGATGCATCGTTTCTCGTTTTTTTAACTACACAACACACATGTGTGAGAAAAAAAGGGTCAGTGGTCAGTGGTAAAAGTGAAAAGTACCAGTGTAAGTATGATTGATGTACGGTACGAATGTATTGGGGAAAGCAGCGTGAAGTGAGTGTGAAGTGTAGTAGTGCAAAAGTGGAGGCCGTTATTGAGTCGTTTTTTATGCAACCAGGTGGGATCATAGACTGTACATCGGACCAGTAGGGTATCATACCTACAGTATGTGATGTTGACCGTTGATCGGATTGTCAAACAGAGTGATACAGTTGTGTCATGTAGAACGAACGTACGTACAGTACCCTACCCTGGTACAAGGGGTACAGTGCCATCATGCAGTAGTAGCAGCTCCCATGAGGTACCGTGACGTCAGCAGAAAGGTCGAATGATCGAAAGTGATCTGATGACGTAGGCTTCGAACTGCGTCCGAGTTGTTGTATGTATGCGTAGGTACTGTGTATACGTACCACCCCAGGTAGGGGGGTGGGTACTGTAGAGAGAACAAAGCGGGGAAGAACTTTGCATCATCATCTACACAGTACTACAACACAGCATATCTTTTTCTTCATAATATATAAAACAGCAGTTAGCAAGTCAGTCAGACAAGCAGCAAATACCCACTTCACACTCACTCACTCAATCACTTACTTACTTCCTTACTTACTCATTGATAAGATCGATATTATATCCAATGATTCGTTCATTGACATTGCCGTCAATAAGGCGAGCTGTTGCTCAGCAGCGCAATTCGACCTCCTCTTTGATTCCGAACGTCTTGACCATGAAAACTGCGAATGGCCCTCCTTGTTGTACTCCTGTTGCTTCTACTCCTAATAGGAATGGTAGCAACGCCTTTCATTCGTCCTCCTCTGTGTCTTTGGCTGCAAGTCATGAGAAAAAGGTCCTATTCGACGTCGTACCCAAGGAAGACTTTGGCAGTTTCAAGGAATATTCTGTTATCTTTACCAATCGATCCTTGAATCTCATGAGCGATCCCTTTCAAAGGGTCATGAGAGATTTGAATACTTTGTTGAAGCATACATACAACGCAAGAAAGGTGGCTATCATTCCTGGGTCTGGGACATTTGGAATGGAAGCTGTGGCGCGCCAATTTGCAACGGATAAACACGTCATGGTACTACGTAACGGTTGGTTCTCATTTCGATGGACTGAAATATTTGAAATGGGAGGACCCAAGCATAGCATTCCCAAATCTCATACTGTTTTGAAAGCTCAGCCCGTCAATGGTTCTCAAGATGCTGCCTCCAAGGATGGACACTTGCAGTTTGCTCCGTACCCCATAGATCAAGTGCTGGAAAAGATTCGGGAGGAAAGACCTGCAGTCTTTTTTGCACCGCATGTTGAGACTAGTACAGGAATGATTTTGCCAGATGATTATATTAAGAAAATTACAGAGGCTATGCATGAGCATGGCGGTCTCTTTGTTCTTGACTGTATTGCAAGTGGTACTGTTTGGGTCGATATGAAGGATCTTGGTGTTGACGTTGTCATTTCGGCTCCTCAAAAGGGATGGACGGGTGCAGCCTGTGCGGCGCTTGTCATGATGTCGGAAAGAGCACGGGATGTCATGGAAAAGACGGAAGAAACTTCTTTTAGTATGAGTCTCAAGAGGTGGTCTGCTATTATGGACACTTATGAAAAAGGTGGATTGTAAGTATGCATGTATATATATATATGAATGAATGAATGTATGTATGTATGTTTGAGTGGAATGTTGTGTTGCACGTTGCACAGTGCTACAGTTTGTCATCATGTTCATCATTCATCTTGACTCACTGCGACCTTGTGATTTGGCATTTGTCTCCAAATGGACTTTTATTCACAGTGGATACCACACTACAATGCCCACCGATGCATTGAGAGACTTTCATGAAATTAGTGTGGAAACAATGAAGTTTGGAATTCCTGAATTAAAAGAGGCGCAGCTTGAATTAGGAAAGTTGGCCCGCAAAACTTTTGATTCCAAGGGATTGACTTCCGTTTCAGCACCAGGATTTCAAGCACCGGGTGTTCTAGTCTACTATTCTCCCAGTGGAGTTGAAAATCCTGCCATGATGTCAAAGTTCAAGAGCCAGGGCCTACAGATTGCCATGGGTGTTCCCTGGAGAATTGATGAACCGGAGGGATTGAAGACATTCCGTATTGGATTGTTTGGTCTTGACAAGATGGGAAATATTCCAGGTACCATTGATGTTTTGGAGGAGGCTCTGGACAATGTTTTATCCGAATGCGGACACGCAGTTCCTGAAGAGGTGGCATGAACATAATAATTATATTGGGTTGATGTGCCTCGCATGCACTCGTTCTGTTGCTTTGGTTCAACTGTAATGCATAATATAATGTGGATTAAAATTACTCGAATGAATGTATTTCTTAAAGCAGAAGTGGTTTTGTGTGTATTGAATGAAATTCACTATTCCAGTGTAGGAATAACAAATCTTTTTGCTTGAGGTAAAAATTGTGATTATAATTTTAGCGACGATGGTGTCGTTCTAAAAAGGCCTATTCACTTATGTCAGTAATACGACACTCTGTATGCACGAACAACACCCAACAAAATATCTTTATCGCCAAACTACCGAACGAACATTTTCGCAGAGAAGACGCGACACAACAAATGGGTTGATTGACTCGGTTGTGTTGATTTCAACCAATTAATAAATTCAGATAGCAATAGGGCGACACGATAAACGCAAGATAGTAATGAACCATCACAACCAAGACACCGGCTACAGCTGGAGCCATATTCCTTCATGGAATCATAATAAATACAATGAGACAGGTTTCAGGACGATGAACGTGTCAGTTGCAATTTTAGGACTGACTGATATTGTATCCGAAGTCAAAGCATCGAAACATGTTCAAAAAAAGTTCAAGGACAAGAGACAAAGTACGGACAAACTCACAACTTCAGCATCGTCCACTTCTTCTACCTTTTCAGTGGGAGATGTCGATGACGGGATTCCTGTGAAGGCCGTGATTTCTTTCTTCAAGCACGTAAACAGTAGCCAAACAGCCATCGCTAGCCATCTACCAAGTTTGAATCTCCAATACACAGAGGTTTACAAAGAGGGGCTACGCCAACTACAAGCCATTTGGCCAAATGATTTTGATCCCCTTGGAAATGAATTGTCCACTTTCAAATTTACAAGGACTATGCAAATTGAGAATGAAGGTCATCGCACGAACAGATATCGTTCGATAGATACACCCATGCTTATCCCTGAACGCGTTCAATTGAAAATTAGTTTGAATCGTGGAAGTGAAATGATCACAGTTGGTTATGCGACCCTTGTGATCTCCGGTGATGAGGCACAAGACGTGCAAGTGAATCTACCGATAAGTCTAGAAAGAGTTGAAGAGAACGATATATCTTCTACAAAGTGGAAAAATAAGAGAATTATCAAGCCTGCTGCTTTCTCAAATGATCCTTTGAAAAGACATTACTTCTTGAATGGCCAATCACGTTTGAAAGTCCTTTTGCGTGTGACTCCTGCTGACAAAAAGCAACCAAGTGGTTATGCCTCATCCCTGGATATTCCCGAAATAGTTTCTCTCAGTAGTGCAAGTGGAAGTCAAGAAAACTACTACGGATCAAGAGATGCGCCCATATCTCAGCAGTATTCGGAACAATACGCTCTTAATTCTTCTCATGCCAACACACTCCTTCACGAAAAGGCCCACTATTACTTTGAAGCACCTCGTATTACTACGTCTCAAGCTGCTGACAGTATGGACCGTGATGATAGTACTTTTGGTGAATACAGCATTGAAGATACGGCTGTTGACACAGTTGAAACAGAAATCAGTAAAGCATCAGTTTTCACTAGAATAGTCAATCTTTTCAGTTGTGATGGACACATGTGTATGTCGACGAGACCTGGACTACAACTAGTCAAGCCAACAGACACTAAATACAGAGATTACAATCATAACAAAAGGCAAAGGGGGTCGTCTTCTTCTAAAACTTCTAGTGAAACTGTAAATAGCAAAGGAAGAATAAAACATGCTCCAGGATCATCGAAATTTTCTCACAGAGATCGCCACGATGACTTCAGTGTAGCGACGGAAAAAGTTCAGAACTTGGGATATGCATCGCGTTCCAATGATGAGAGCACACTAGAGTTCCTCGAGGCTAAACACAGAGTTGATAAGTTTGCTTCTCGGATAGGGATTGATCCATCTAAAATCATTTGAACAAATAGTTTCCGTGATGACAAAAAATAACAGGTACCGATGGAGACTGAAGCTGCTACAGATGTAATTTGCACTTCTTGGACGGACGGGGGAAATTATCGATAGTTTGAATGTAATACATTCTAAGACAATATTGTTCATGTGAAGTTCTTTGCAGTTGATTGTTTTGTAGTATTTCCAGGAGGTTTCGTCTTTCGCCTCTCTTTTCTACGTTTTCGAGAAAAGAGAAGCCGAGGCCAGAAGACAGAAGCCGTCTATCGCCTATTTACGTAGTACAGTAGCAGGGTTACAGGGTACCCATCCATTATCAAGCAGCAGTGGTTGCAGGTTACAGTACGTAACTGGTACCAGGGGAAGTGCAATTGGTGTTACTGTAAAAAATAAAAAAATAAAAAAAACATGCACAGTTTTAGTTCAGTGCCTGAACGAACGAACCAATCTTTTCTTTCATGAAACACATAAAGACAGGCCACTACACTGCTGACTGACTTTACTTACGGACTTACTTCAGAGTGAGTACACAATAGACCAGCTGACCGACAGGGCAACTCAAGCTGTCAACATGACGTCAACGACACCTGACGACTTGAAGGCCAATTATCGCGAGAAAGCCATCTTGTTTTTAACGAAAGAGGGCGCAAGAGGATCATTAGTCAGTATCGACGTTCCTCGTGGTGGTGCAACTGAGATGGCAAAGTCTTTGGTCATCAGATCGTTGTATGAAACAAAAGTTCCCACGAACTTTGAGAACCAATTTCACTGTATATTGTCAAGCCAAGAAGAAGCCGTCAATGTCCCAGTGCAGAATTTGATTCGCAGTGGGGCGCATAATGTCCCTGTCCCTATCGAAGAGGTGGAGAAATTGACGATTGACTGTGCAAACGGCACTTGCACCCGTACAGAGCGGTTTACTAAAGTGCAATCTTCACTTGATGATTTTTATTGCAAATGTTGTGGGACTGGTTTATTGCCCATGCCAGAAAACACCAAAGAAGAAGGAGAAGGAAAAGGAGGAGAAGGAGGACGAGTTGGCGGAATATTCACATCTACTTTCAAATCACAAATTAAACTCATTAAAGCAAAACGGGGCAAAACGAGGAGGCGTAGAGCGTCAAGGTATGCAGCAAAAAAACATGTGTACGATACAAAAATATTACAAAAACACAAGGGTGGAGGCCGGACATTTGCACAGACTCAAATGAATGGACACTCAAATAGTCATGGAGAAGTCGTTGCTTCTTATAGCCGCACCCAAGCAGCACTGAAATCTATTGCTGCAACGAGGAGGATAGGTGATGGGATGTGTAAAAATTACATTCGTTATAAATGTCAATGTGGACATTCAATGTCCGTCAAAGGGATCAAGGCATCGTCGCCTAAAAGTAGTGGTGGAAGATTAGACATTCGACAGCAGGAGACACAGGCAAAGGTTGGGCCTCACCGGACACCATTGGGAAAACGCAATGACGAATTTATTCAACTCAGTGCACCATTGCCATCGTCCAAAGGTGCCAAACAACAACCTCAACCTGCGAGGGCAAGCAAAAGGCAAAAATCCCAAAACAAAAAACCAAAATCGTCCTCCACATCAAAATTACAAGATTTTCTATCGTCTCTCAATGATTGATGTTGTGATGTGACATGGGATAACTAAAACAAACATGAATGCAAGAAAGATATTGTTAAAAATATTTTAAGAAATCAAGAAGTATTTGGAGCAACTCTTTTTTCCTCTTTCTCACTTTCACCACGTGTCACAAGAGGACTCAGACCTTTCAATTGCAATACAGCCAAAGGACCTCCTGCATATCCCTTGATTGCCCATACGAATGCACTTCGATTCTTTCCAGGAGCCTGTGCCAAACAAAAAATACATGACGCTATGGATGCAGATACGATGGCAAGTGCCACTGGCTGACAAACATCCAAGAGACCATCGATTCCATTCACATCCAAGCTCAACCTTTCAACCATATTTCTCGTTGCACTTCCAAATGAAAATGCAACAAAAGGAGTGGTAATTAAGCTATACAGTTGCAGTCCACCTTCAATGCTCAATAACTCATACGGGTCCTTTTTGAATTCTCCAGCTTTGGCTTTCCTTGCCCATGCCATGGCCTGTCCTGTTCTTTTACCTTCTTCGTCGAGTCTTTCCGGTGTCCAGTCAGGTGTCAATAGTGGACCTGTATTTCTCTTATTCGCAAAAGGGGCTTCAAAATTTTCCTCTTGCAACTGTTTACGAAGCTCGTTACCTTCCTTTTGCTTCCTCATTGCCTCCTCTAGCTTTCTCCCCATTTCTGCATCATCCATAATTTGAGAAACCTTCAATCCAGAGTATCTCGCCTCATCATTTTTACCCTCCCTATCAATGACAAGTTCGGGTACCTTTTTTACAACTTGAGCCCTTAATTTTGGTTTGGGAACAGCCATACCCATTAAATTATACATATCAATTCTCCCCCCTGCATTCATTATGGGCGTCACTAAATATCCAAATCCGTACCTTTCAAGCTCCGTATAATCAAATACATCGGGGACATCTTCAATAATCTTTTCCTTATTTGGTGAACCACTGATAAACTCTAGGACAGCATTGCCTTTGGTGCCACCAACTACCTTTCCTACTTGTTGCTTGGCAGAAATATCTGCGTTGACTTCTTTGCGTTTTGTAAGATACTTGGAAAGTTCAATTTTCAATTCCTCACTTGTCTTGATGTCATTATCTTTATTTCGAGCGAGAGACAGAGTGGTGAGAAATTGAAACTTGCGTGAACTATGGATGGGCATGGGCATGAATGCGCCATTTACTAAATTGACTGAATGACCAACAAGAGAAGAATTGTGCCTCTGGTGGCCACGGTTGCTGCTAATGCTACCGTAATATCGAGTGGTCGTTTGAAACGCTTGCAGTGACACAAACAAAGAAAACGTCAAAGACAAAGCGAGGAGACCCCCGAACATGTTAGACATTTTTGAATTGTTATGTGAATGAATGAATTGTGCCCAATAATTGTAGTGTAGTGACTAGTAGTTATATTGATGTGACTGTGTTGTGTACCGTGAGGTACCGTAGTGTACCATCCAACCGGTAATAAAGTATGTGTACCCACTGAAGTTTGTTCCGTGTCGTTTTGGATTTTTTGAAAGAGCGAGAGGTTACTAATTAAAATTTCAGGATCCCTTCATCCGCAGCAACTCAATTGATTGTGGTCGAGCGAGGAGGATCAAACAATCATCACACCAACAGACAAACACAATCAATCCAGCAACCAAGACAATCAATCAATCATTCATTCATTCATTCATTCATTCAATCAATCAATCAAACAGTTTATATGCAGTAGTTTTGAGTCCAGGATCGATCAATGCCAATGGGCTGTGTGCTGTGTTTATCTAATCATAATAATCTATTCCTTGCACTTTAGGTAATTTTGCATAATCTCACAACAGGTAGCCCTATATATGTATATATATTATATATACTTCAATTGCAAAAGGTCAGGCATCGTCTCTATCTCTTTCTTCTCTTGGTAGCATTCTCATATTCTTCGAGATCCTCTCCTGTGTTTCTTGCAAGCATTTTATCCTTTACATATCGATCAAGTTCCGCAAAAGTCCTAGGATCGATTGCATCAACGTTAATTTCAATTTGTGCTTCTTGTATTTGGGAGGAGTCCAAACCTCTCTTGCTACTAGGATCAGTAGATAATTCTGGATCTTCCAATGCATTAGGGCATTTCAAATCAAGAACTTGAAGCACGTGGCCTAGTTCCATACCAGATAAACGAAATATATTGGCAGCAAACTTTGCCTTGACATCAAGTGAACAATTGTGTTTGAGTGGAGACGCAAGACTACTCTCGTGGTTACTATTAGCATTGTCTGTTGGGACAGTATCGGTAGTCGGAGAGAAGGATTGCGTGAGACGAAGTTGTTGCACCAGCTGCTTTCTGCTTTTGTTCGTTTGCAAGCAAGCAAGAAAACAGACTCTAACCTAGTTTGCATTCCTTGGCGCAACCAACGAAAACAAATCAACAAGTACAGCAGCACGTATGATACAGTACTTACATTCCATATCAATCTTCTTGTACCTTTCCTCGAACCTTTTGCTAAAACTTTCCGCCAACAAATAAAAGTCACTCCCATCCGCATTGTATGTCTTGCAGTTTGTCCAAATCAATCGAATATCCGCAGCACACTCTTCTATAGTTTCATATTGACCCCGTTCCATTTTCCGCTTGACTGTCCCTAAATCCATTGGTTTCTTGACGATCTTTGGATAATCAAAAAGTTCAAGACCTTTCCAATCGACTGGCTCGCGAAAGGGAACCGAATCCTGACGGGATATAAGATAGTTTATTAATTTGGCCATTTTTTTCATGGCCTCATCGTCGCTCATTATGGTAAAGGGAAATAATGGAATTTGAAATAAAGCAATGTAAATAATGCAATATGACTGACTTTCTTGCCAAATTGGTGACTGCAGTACACTACTGTGTTGTTATGATGATGATGATGGTACTGTACTTGTACTTTCTACAGTACAAAACATATGCCTTCACATGATGTTCTTTCTTTGTTCGCGTGTACCATACTAACAAAATGAATATACGTAGCGTATGGTACTTGTACCCTGTTCTACAAGTGTCGTAAAAAAAGCTGTGCATTATTCGATGCATTTCCTACTTTATATTGTAATTTGTGTACTTTATTTATATATATATCAATTGTAGAATACATTCTAAACTTGACACAAATTAAAATATACTGCTATACAAACAAACCATTGATTGTTTTCCCATTCAATATTTTGTTATGCCATCATGGGGCATTACTTCTTGCATCTCTACCCCCAACAAGGATAAGGAAGAGCTATCTTGCCCTGCTGATGCTGTCTCTTGTTCTTCATCCTCCTCATCTCCCACTTCATAGCTCAAAACAGTATCATAATGACGCTTACCATCACATGATGATGATGATGATGATGATCCTCTTGTGGTCGTTTCTTCTCGAAACTTCTCCAAAGCAATCATGGAGAGTGAAACAAGAATTATTGCAACGCCCGCAATAGTCGTGAAGCTGGGTATTTCTTGAAACACAAGTACCTCCAATATGTATGCCCATAATATATCCGTACTTCGAACAATAGCACTTAAACCAGCTGGAGCAAATCTCGCAGCATAGTTCAGAAGAAAATGGGCAGCTGTACCCAATACAACAGTGGCAAGAATGCAAAGCCACGACTTTGTACTTGGAGGCCAAATCCATGGTCCTTCCACAGTTTTGCCAATCGTTAACCCAAACAAAACACTGGACAGTAAACCAAAGCAACACCAGGAGAAAAGCAATTGCAATGTATGAATGCCCATAGAACCTGCCTTTCTTATTAGAATCACAACAGAAGCTGCAAAGAAACCTCCAGCAAGAGCAGTAGCATATCCCAGTGGATTGTATTGTTGCTTATTGGATTCATAATCATTGCTGCTATTGCTGCTATTGTTGTTGTTGTTATTCTCCACAAAAAAATCCTTATTCTTACTACTACTACCAAGATTTTCAAGTGATAGAAAGGAAGGTCCAGCAATCATTATTCCACCAATGAGATTGGTAACTGTTACAATGATGTGGGTGCAAGTAATGTCCTCGTTCAAAAAACACTTGGCCATGAAAATTGTATAAATGGGATAAATGGAGAATAAAGTAACAGCGTCTCCCAAAGGTAGAGACTTCATGGAATAAAAGTAACAAATAAATCCAAAGCCTCCACCGACAATTCCCCTTAGAATTACAATTTTTCGTTCATAATCACATGATCCAAATGGTACCTTGATGAGCAAATCTGGATACAGTTCTTTGTCGTTTTTTGGTGACGTACATTCTACGGTGGCAAAACTAGCTTCAGCTGTAGTAACATTATTTGTACTCCTACTGCTGGTCATTGCCACGTCTTGTTCTTGCATGTCTTCCACTCGATAATAAAACATTCCAAGGAGGACAAACAATCCCTGAAAGGCCGCACGAAAGAAAACTAGTTGGGTTGAAGGCATTCCCTCTTGAGTGACAATCTTTAGAAATGCCCCCATGACACTAAACAGCACTGCAGATAACAGTAGATACAATAGTCCACATGATTCTTTGCTGATAGGAGTACTACTACCGCCACTGCAAGTCCACATATTGTTTGTTTGTTTATTTGTTTTGTGATGTGAAATGTGATGTGAAGAATGAATAAAATGCACTGTACTGTATCTGGTACCATCATACATAGGTATGGTTCGGTACGTACCTAGTCACCTGCGTCGTACAATACACGTATGCGTCCACTGTTGTTCTACTATCTCTCTACAGCACTCCTCCACTACCGTACCGTACCTACAAGTGCACGTAAAGAGAGAGATGACTCAAGCAGGAGTCAAGTCCTCCGTCCAAACCTCCAAACCTCCCAGGACATTATTTATTTATGGTATATATTTTTGTGAACAAGTCATGACCTATATTGATAAATGAATGGATACAATACAATAAATAAAATATAGAAAGAAGAAACTACACACAACCTACCTGGAAGAAAGCAACAAAGCAAAAACAATGAACGATCAAAATTCATCCGCACAGCCGACACTGGATCGAGCTAAAATATTCGTAGGAGGTCTTTCTTGGCAGAGTACGGAAGAAACACTTCGTTATCACTTTGAACAGTACGGTGAAGTTGTGTCGGTTGAAGTCATGCGTGATCGAGACACGGGTAATCCGAGAGGATTTGCCTTTGTTGTCTTTCGGGATGATGCCACTGTGGATCTCGTTATGAATAATTTACCACATGAAATTAATCATAAAATTGTGGATGTGAAACGAGCTCAGGCAAGGGGTACTGCCCCGCCCAGTATTCACAGGCATTCGAATAATACAAGTAGTAGCAGTGGTATTGGTGGCAGTGGTAGCAGTGGTACTGGTGGCAATCATCATCATACAAATAGAAATGGTCATCATCATCACATGGGTAATCCTGTACCTGAAAAAGAAGATTCCCAAATACAGGCAAATGGTGGAACTGTTACTGGTACTACAGGGTCTACTACGGGTTCCGATGGGGGTGCTGCCGCTGGCTCTACAAGGGAATTGACACCGGAAGAGTTGCAAAATAAAATATTCGTGGGAGGTCTTCCTGTACATGTGGATAATGTTAGTTTGAAAGATTTTTTCATACAATTTGGAAATGTTACAGATGCGATTGTGATGATGGACGTTGCCCAGGGACGATCGAGAGGATTTGGATTTGTGACCTTTGAGGATGGATCTGGGGGTGCTCAGAAGGCCCTTGCTTCTCAACCACTTTACATTGATAATAAATATGTGGAAATCAAACTTGCACAGCCAAAAGGGTCACAGAATGCAGGAGCAGAGCATGGCAAGAAATATGTTCATCAAAATGCAGGACTGCGCAATGCATCTTTGGCAAGTCTGCAGTCCAAGGGGGAATTTGCTGGATTTGCTGCGAGTTACGGTAGGAATGGTTGGAAAGCAGGGTATGGATCCTATGCTTTTGGAAAAGGGGGTTGGGCAGTTGCAGATTGGGAAACATTTCTGGACCTACCGGAGAAACATGGATTTTCGTTTGATCGTCTTTTCCTGCTGCTGCAAGGGGAAAAAGAGTCATCCAGCAGGTCTGGTTCTTCTTCGAGTCAACGGAAGCGAGATTACTATGAGGTACACAAGAGCGAATTTCAAGACAAACAGAATGAACATGTCTCGGGCGGTAGTCACAAGAGATCGAGACATTGATAACAGTACAAAAAGTCTTTTTGTTTTGTGCATGTAAATATGTGTATACTGTAGTACAAAACATGCCTTGCACTTGCAACCTGGTGATGGTGTTTTTTAGATATAGTCAATCAACTTACATTCCACACTTTACACTAACCATGCATGCCAATTAAAAATTCCATATTCACGTTCCAAATGCCAATGGCAAAAATGTTTGAAAACCTACTTCTTCCCGTTCATCATTGTATCAAAATGATTGTTGTGGATAAGTTTGGCCATAACCATAACCTTGCTGAGGTTGTTGAAATTGCGGCTGCACAGAAGAAGGATATCCCTGTTGTGGCTGTGGTGGATAAGTTTGCCCATAAGCAGGAGGAGCGTTCGATTGTGAGAAATTGGGCTGCATTCCAGGCATGGGTGCACCCGTTGTGCCATATCCTGTACCATAATGACTGGGAACAGAACCAGCATTGCCATTAGCACCACCGTTCCAAGTCCCTCCCATTTGCATGCCCATGCCATAATTGTTGTATCCATTCCAGTTCGATGCCGGTGCCTGTGCAACTGCCATGGACGAATTCTTCATGATTTCCTTCTTTTCTCCACCATTGGAATTATTTTTGGCCTTCATATCTGCCAGTGTTCCACCGCCTCCATTGGAAGTTTGAGTTGCAACCGGGTCGTCAAAAGGATTTGACCTGTTGGTAGATTTTGGCTTGACCAAATCAAACTGATCCATATTGGCAAACTTGGCATAAGCAGCATTTGCGTCCGATCCAAGTCCCTTGGACTCTGGCTGCATACTAAGCAAAGGAGCATTGTCAGACCCTGATCCTTTGGTGGCAGGGGGAGGGTTGGGAGGTGCGGATTCAGGTGCTGGATTAGGCGCATTAGGGGTATTGCTGTAACTTCCCATGGAAGCATAAGGAAATACAGGTGCTGCTGTCGCAGAAGGTACGGGTGCTGCTGCTGGAGGCATGGCTGACATGGGTACTGCTGCTGCTGCTGCAGCTGGAGGCATGGGCGCAGCTGCAGCTGGCATGGGCGCTGGAGGCATAGGCGCAGCTGCAGCTGGCATGGAACTCATGGGAGCAGGAGTTGGGGCAAAGTTGGAATAATTGTATACTGGTGCTGAACCTGCAACTCCACCTGGCACAGGAGGAGACACAGCAGGTGCCACAGCAGGCGCCGCAAAGGGATCCACAGCCGGTGGTTGAGATGATGGTGGTAGACCATATACATCATAACCAGGAGTCGGCACAGAAGCACTCGCTGGAACCATAGCAAATGCCTCAACACCCGTAGACGGTGCAGCCGGAGCAGGCACAGGACCAGGTTCTGACATGAAGTCAATCAATAGATCATCTCCTTGATCCTTGGAATGTGTTGTCTGCGGCTGCTGATAACTAGCACTTGACGACATCATTTGTTCACGCTGCTGCTGATCAGACAGACTTGCCTTGATGGCTTCTCGAAGGTATGCCTCTTCCTCTTGGGCATTATGAGGTGCTTCAATTTCCACAATACTACTTGGCCCTACATGAGAAGAAGGCGGAACACTCACACCGCCATATCCGCCCCCCATGGAATAATTTCCATAGACGTTTCTACGGGAACTGTGGGCCAACGCAAGGGTTCCAGGTTCATGAATGGGATCGGCTCCAGTGAGGCCCAAACGATAGACCTTGGGCATACTGAAGAAGCTCATCCCATCCACAAAGAAATCATACTGTCTAAAGCTAGGGGGGGCATTCATGGGGGTGGTAACATGCGCAATGACTTTGAGCACGTGGTTTCCTCTCATGGTCCAGGAGAAGTCAAACACTTGAGATCTCGAGTTGGAATAATGAACCTCCTGTCCATCAGCCAATACGAGACGTTTGCCCGAAGTGATGGACCATATAAGAGTGATATCATGTTCCTCTCCTCTACACGCCGTTCCCGTTTCACCAGCGGCCAATGCGTCCTGATTGGTAAAGCCGAATCTCCTGGAGAAATGGATCACGTAAAATTTGAAAATAAAAATTGTGAGAGACACGTCAATAATGACTGGTTGTCTGTATGATTTTAAAACACCCGCTGGCACCCACCGGGTTCCAAGAGATTCACAAATAATAACACGCGAGAGTTTCTTCTTTCTTTCTCCTTTGTCCATCCAAAACGATTCAGTACAAATTGGCGAGGGGAGGGGGGATGCGAAAAAACTCACCATCGGATCCTTCTCTTGGAACTTGCAATCCTCTTTCCTGCATCTACCGCAGTGAAATCGATCTGATAGACGGGGCTACGGATTTCTCGTGACATATCAAAATATCGCAAAGAGAGAGAGAGAGATGTTCAGCGGAAGTAGAATGTGCGGGGATGGATGTCGTATTTATTATTTATTAATTGAGTGTGTATTGAAATGTTCTGAATGATGATTTTTCTGATGCGCAAAAGTTACGCCAAATTGGCTTTGTGATTTTCCATGTTGCAGCTTCCTTCGGCGCCGCCCGGGGGGGAGTCGCGTGGTGCATGGTACGGTGGTACCAGGCCGGTAGGTAGGGTAATGGCGAGAATGCATTTTGGTGATGTGTACAGTACCCCAGGTACTGCAGGAAGCGTACTTCTTCTGTATGTATCATCACGACCCCGGGGGGCGGGAAGAACATGGGAACATCGCGAGTCCATCTTCAGTCGTGTGTGGAAAGATCTGAAGTGGCGGATGATGAGCAGTCGCAAGAAAGCGGTGCAAAAGATACCAAGTATCAACAGAAGCAACGACACGGGCAGGATTCGAACCTGCGCGCTCAAAGAGCAATGGATTAGCAATCCATCGCCTTAACCACTCGGCCACCGTGTCATCTACGTATGTCGCTACAAAATATGATAAATAATAAGTTAAATGACATTCACTACAGAATAATTACAGAATAGTACGCAATCGTCAGCCATAAACGATTAACTCTATTAACAAAACTAAACACTCCCATTTATTATTTTTGAGCACTACGTGAAGGATATTATTCTTCATCTTCGCTTTCTTCATCGCTGTCTGCAACTGCCACAGTCAGAGGTATCTCAAATTCTTGATCACAGCCAAGGTAGCTGTCGCTCATGCAAAACAAAGAAAAAACATAGTCACCAGGTTCCTCGGGCGCCATGAATTCCAACTTCACATTTTGTACCTGTTTCAAACTCACTCGTTTCAAACAATATATAGTGTTCGTGGTAGTGTCACCAACAACAATCCACCAACCTTCCTTCTTTTCTTTGGGGTAAAACGGTGCACATACTTTTCCAAGATTGTTGGCGTCGTCTTCGTCCATATCTTCTTCGTCTACTTCTCGCTCAACTTTTACAAGCATTGTAACAGGATCACCTGCGCATATTTCCTCTTCATCTTCAATTGAAAAAGTTACGTCAATATTCGGATACGCATTGCAAAAAATCGCAACGTCTGCCATCTTTTCGTCTGTCAATTGGAGGAGATCGTTACGGACGTCGTCTTGTAGAGATAGAATATCAAAAACGCTCTCAATGGGATCTTCTCCTTGGTAAGCTTGGCATCTATCGACAATCTCCTTTGTAAAATGTGGAATTTGCATTAGAGGATTGTCTTTGCTCCATAGTCCCTGAACAACCATCTGGCTGAGTTCCATTGCTGCCAGAGCTGGTTTGAGCCACCCATTGCTACTAATGACGTCGACAATGGATTGAATCAAATTTACGCTTTCTCCAATAATGTAGTGCTGATCGATTCCAAGGTCAATCGAGACCTTCTTCCTGCTAAAGTGACATTGGAGAAGAATAAGAGCTTTGGTGTTTGGATCATTAAATTGTGAAGAATCAGGAATCGGATATTTCAAACTTCGTGCAATAATTTTGAGCGACTTTTCCTCTCCATGACGAATGGGGAGAGAAGAAAATTCGGATGCTGCGGACAAAATTTCCATCACTCCTCTTATTTTTGTTTTTTCCGTCACTGATGACGCAATAAGTTCAATGGTAGTGTACTGTATGTAATAGTACGCTGCAATCATGCCCAAATTCAGAGGACTAACCTCGCCCTCTTCGTCCATGTGACAGCACTTGCTTTCTTCCAGATCTCCCAATACAGTCTCAACCATTTCACTGAGATGCTCACTGAGATGAATATTAGATGTTCCCTGTAAATTGTAGTAGTTGGGATTCTTTGTGAGACGACGATATAAGAAAGTCCACGTGATATAGTCAACAGCATCTTGCATACTGCTAATTGTCTTCGTGACAATTTCAGAGTTGAAGTGGTCGTGCAGATAATGATCCAAATGACTTTCAATCGGAAGAGGGTCATAGAGTAATTTCTTAAGCTGCTCTTTCTTTGGAGAATGATGAAGAATAACGCACTTTCCACTAGGGCCAATATCCTGACGAGTTGCCTTGCCCATCATGTGCAACAAATCAGAAATGGGGTAGTCTATGTAACGCCTCTCCTTTCCGTCATACGATTCAGTTCCCATGATTATAACCAAGTGACACGATTGAGATAGCTTCCAACACAAGTTGAATGGACAAACAATGACGCCAAGCAATCCCTCTTTGAATAACCCAGTAACAATTTGCCAGTCGGATTCAGTCATTGCATCGTGAACAAAACCGACACCACCAGTGACCACTTGCTTCAATGCAGGCAATTGTAGGTTTGTTGAAATTTCAGGAAGTTTTGAACCACAATCAATTGACCCTTTGGGTGCGAAAGACGAACCTTCTTGCAGAGTATCGTTGAAGGATATTAGATCGATTGCAGTCAATTGTGCTTGGCGACGGCTGGGAACAAAAACTATAGCAGGTTTGCCATCAGAGTGCCTCATTATAGAATTATAAACCGGTTTACCCATTGCTAGTAGTCTGCTGGAGAAGTTATTTTGGTCAAATGATTGGAGATAGATTTCGAGTGGTGTCGGTCGTACCTTGGGTGAAAAATTGAACAGACTTTTACTGGAAACTCCCATCCATTCAGCAACTTCTCTCGCATTCGCGATGGAAGCGCTCAATCCTATAATACGTAGACCTGTGCCAGTATTCAATTGCTTCTTTTGGCTACTCAGATACCGCATACGTGATATCACGACTTCCAAAGTTGGGCCTCCTTCGCCACCTAGGAAGTGTAAGTCATCCATAATAAACAAAGTAACGGCTTGAACTGCTTTTCTTTGCTTCCAACGACGACTAATGGAGTCCCACTGCTTTACATTGCAGATGACAATCTTTCCTTGTGATAGTAAACCAAGATCGCAAGTAACGTCACCAGTAAGTTGGGTTACTTGATGAGGCTGCAGTATCGAGCCGAACCGCCGTTTCCAATCCTTGTATACGTTTTTCATTGTATCATCCTTAGGAGCAACGTATACACATTTGCCTTCAGGATCGCTAACTAGCATGCGATGGATGGCAAACTCAGCACAAACGAGTTTTCCTGATCCTGATGGGGCACAGACGAGAACATTCCGATCAGACTTGAAAAGTTCGTGAAATGTTTGAGTTTGAATAGGATTAAATTCCTTAAAATCATAGAGCCGAGAGAGAGCAGATTCACCTAGTACAGAGGGCAATAGCGGTTGTAAATCTAATAATTCAGTTGGAGGTGGAAACTTCGCAGGTAGTATCATGTTATTGAATGATATGGGCAATGAGCTTTCAGAATGTAACCATCGATCGGATATAACTCTCACGAAATATAAAGGTGGAAGTGGATCCAGAACAGGGACAGTGAAATACACTGAGTGCTCCTCTTCAGCACTTCTATAGCTCAAAGAAAACAATTCATGATGAAGGATAGAAGACCCATTTACATCTTCAACAAGAATGTGGAATAGGAGCGAGTAGCCATGCATATTGATGTCGAACTGAAAATCAGGGATAAGACCAAGTTCTACACGAAGCATCGATCTTGTTATGGGCTGAATGTGAACCGATAAGTCAAGTTTAGGGAATTCATGAACTAGTTTGTGCAATATTCGACCCATTTTGGGGACTCCTACAAGCTCCCCTAGATCGGAAGCAGTCAAGTCAAAGTATCTGGACCACTCGATATCACTCTTCCTCTCAAGTTTTCTAGCGACAACTTCCGGGACATTTTTAAACTGTCGAAGAGGTGATTGGCTATTCCAGATGCGACTGGCCACCATATTCGCAAAAGATAAGGCAAGCTTACTTAAACCGGACCACTTACGTCGTAGGGCCATTTCAAATAATGCTCTCATAATTCTTGCAGCTGACTGTTGGATGAATGCCATGTCTGCTATAAGTGCAAAACCTTCAAGTTTCAACCTGCTGATGTACGATTGCAACAAAATATTGACTTTCGCTGATGGTTCACTCGTACTTTCCTTCACAGGTATTGGAACTTTTGTCGCAAGCTTTGACAGCTCAAGTTTTTCCTCCTCTCTCACTGTAATATGTTTAAATTCCCCGCTCAACGAGAAAAGACGGAGGAAATCTACATCGGTCATGGTCGGTCTAAGATGACGTCCATATAGTGCCATGGAGGAATGAGAGATGTAATACTGGCTTGCGATTCTGCCCATAGGAGTAGGCTGTAAAACTCCACTCCTGCGGTCATATCTGACAAGGTGGCTCTTTTCAAGTAAACAAGCTGCAGTATGCGCTAGGTTGAGCCTCCTACCCAACAACGTTGGATCATCTTTGAGTGTCTTTTGAGTGTCAAATATACCGTACAACTCTGGATTCTGAAGCATGCGAATGTAGAGAAAAGAGTAACTTAGCCAATCTGCAGCCTCCTGTAGTGTCTGGACGGTGCCGAGTACAATTTCTGCATTCAGATGATCAGGAAGAGCCTTTATAAGCTGGCTTTCAATTGGAAGTTGAACATTCACAAGAGACAAATAATACTGCAGTTCGCTATGAGCAGTCATAATAATCCCTTCTCCCTCACTATCGTACTGAGGTCTGCCAGCTCTCCCTAACATCTGCTGGACGTCAAGTGGACTTAGTTCGGTCCAGCGACCTTTTGATGGATCATAGATTTGCGTACCTTTGATAATTACAGCATGAGCTGGGAGATTGACCCCCCATGCAAGTGTAGCTGTACAACATAAGACTCCTATATGTCCATCTGCGAATAAATCCTCAACGAGTTCTCGGTCGGCCTTCACCATTCCGGCATGATGGATAGCAAAACCATATTGCAGAACGTCCTTCAAGTCTGCATTTTTAACTGTGCCAAGTTCCTCGCGAAGGATTTCTTGCGTGGCGCCCCCTTCTCGCACGAAATAAGATAACTCGTCGCGTTCCATGGCAATATCACGAAGTGCTTTAGCAGTCTTACCAGTCTCAGCTCGGCTATGCACAAAAATCAGCATTTGATTGTTATTCTTCCGCTGCGTGATAGCCTTTTCGTAGCAAATATCATTTTGAAGCTGGAACCTTTTAAATGCGTTTCTTTCTGTTATACCAATGTATTGCATCTGTAAAGGGACCGGTCTGAAAGAATGATCAAAAAAGAATAAACCCTTCTCAGGTTTAACGCGAAGAAACGCTGCGACATCTGAATAATTAGGTAGCGTAGCACTTAACCCAACCATTCGTATAGGTTCTAAATTTGTTTCGACTTGTCGGATACTTCTTGATATTATGCTTTCAAGAACTGGCCCACGATCGTCGTGCAAGAGATGAATCTCATCAATAATCATAAGTCTAACTAATTGCGTATATGCTCTACCTTCTCCTTGCCTTGTAACAATATCCCATTTCTCAGGAGTAGTAACGAGTATCTGTGTCTCTGCTATTTGCTGCCGAGTTAGACTTGAGTCACCAGATAACTCTTTGACAGAAATTCCATAAGTTTTAAGACGTCTTGAAAAGTTTTTTACAACTTCTTGCACAAGCGCCTTCATTGGAGCGACATACACGATTTTGAATGAATTAAGATCGTATGTATTTTCATCATTACTATTTCCCTCGCGGTATTGAGCTTTTCTATACTGTCCGATGATGTTGAGCATAGCCAGCATGGCAACATTAGTCTTTCCGGCTCCTGTAGGAGCACACAATAGGATATTATCTGAAGACCGAAGCGCTACTTCACACATTTTAGATTGAACTCGATTAAGCTTTTCCATTCCTTGAAATGCATCATGTGTCCAAGAAGGTAGCTCTGATATTGAAACTAATGTTTCATCTTTGGATATCGTGCTTCGGATTGCAGGAACGTGAACCTCTTCGTATCCTTTTTTCATGGCTCTCCACGTCTTATCAGGTAGAATACACTTCTTATTCGTCATTGTGTGTGAACCATCCCGAAATGCAAGTGAATCCAAATCCAATTCAATCGGTTCATCAGTTTTGCCTTCTTCTGTATTGGTTCCAGAAGGAATACCATCCTTTATTCCAATAGAATCTATTACAGAGGAAACACCATCTTTGAAAAACCCCTTATGATTATTTTGGAATGAATCAGTTAACCCTCGCATCCTATCTTTAGACCAATCTTCAGCCTTACTTGTGGAATGGATTTCATCTAGGACACGCATTCCCTCTCCAGATGGTTCCTTTTTTAAAATACTCTCAATGAACTCACGTTCACTGTCATCTTTGGCTCTTTTCAGTGAAATACAAGCCCAAATACGTACGCGGTTGTTCAAAATGGACTTGATTAAATGAAATAATTCAGAATCCAACAAAACTAGTAGCTTGTTTTCACATTCTCTCAAGTCACTCATAGATTCGGATGAAATATCAAGAATATCCAAAACTTCACTTGCCAGCTTAGAGCAATAATTGGCGTCATCGTAATGTGCAGATAGCTGTCGCTGCAAGTAATGAGCATCAATTTCATGGACAGACAGTATTCGATCGTAAGCATGCCATTTCTTTTTAGATGACGCTACTGTTTCATCAATCGTCAACTTCTCTTGGTCCACATTATCCTCCTGATCAACCTTATCGTCATCTTCAACTTCTGGCTCAGAAGATGAGGTTGATGCTATTTCTACTACTTCATCTTCATCAATATGACTTTGGTCCTCTAATAGATTTTCTTCTTCTGCTTCTTCTTCAGAATCATCAAATACAACGGCTACTCCCATCTCATCATCCATTTGTTCTTTTTCTACGTCCTTTGTCCTATTCTGCACAGAGTCAAAATCATCCAAACCTTTTCCTATATTGACAAATGTCGAATATTGTTCCTTGGAGAGACTGTTCGGTGCCAATGTACCCTTTCCGGTAAGTAATTTCGAAATTCTATCGTGACGTTCTGGATCACGCAGATTATCATCTTTGAGAATGGTAACAACCTCATTGGCGGCATCCGTGAGAATTGCCGTAGGTTGATTCCCAAGGAATGCTTTGGACTTGATCAAATTCTAGTGCAGGCAGGGGATAAAAGGGCGAGGCAGTCGCATCATTTGAAAAAAATTAGAAAAAAAAAGATGATTTCAAAATTTCAAAAAAATTGCAACACAAAAAAACACTCGTTAAAACTATTCATTCCATACGGGGCACATTGCGCACATCAAGCGCCACTAACTGGCAGCGGCACAAACAAGGCAACACGAGCAGCAAACACTCCACCAGCAAGCATCCAGCTTGCTTGCTAGCTAGCTTTATCATTTCTTACCAATAATGCTTCGTAACTAGCCCTACTACCCGCATGAGTTGGTTGATAACCTTGCAATTGACCCAAATCCAAAATACTTTGTCCTCCGCTGCTCATCAAGATGTTGTGTTTCTTGGAATTCCCGTATGCAGAAGTGACACTGTCGTGATTTCGTTCTCTTTTTTGTCTCTTCTTCTGCGCTCTTTCCATCATTTCCTCCACTTCCGCAGGACGCTCCTTCTTTTCTAATGCATTTACAGCCACGCGATCTCCCATTCTTCCAATGTCAGTTCTTCCGCGGAGTGATTCGACTTCGCCAGTTCCCTCCGCCCCTCGCGTTCTTCGCGAACGGTCCGCTTGCTGAACCTTATTGGACATTTCACTGTACGAGTACAGCTTTTGCTGAGCTTCTCTGTCCGCCATTTTGTATGTTCTTGAAACTTTACAACTTTTTATTTAGCTTTGTTTGTTTGTCTGTTTGCTTGTTTGCTTGATGATGGTACAGTAGCAGCGAATAAATTGTTTGTAACACTACGCTACTGTAGAGCAACGTACTGTAGTAACTGTCTGTCGTCTTTTGACCTCTCCAACCTCCTGTCTCTGCTTTCTGATGTGAGCGGCGAACTGGCGGACGGCGGACGGGAATTTGATGTATGTATTGGAGGCCTGATCTGTACTTCTACACGTACAGTACTGTGCAGCAGGTAACGAACCATAGTGCCGTACACGCACCAGGCAGGTACTACTCTAGCTAGACGTGCGTAATAGTACACAGATAGTGGTAGTACCCACTCTTTCTCACTTGCTTGCAGTCATCATACACACGTACAGAGAGAGAGAGTAAACACAAGCAAGCATACTGGTGGAGCACCTGCATTTTGCAGTTATTATTTCTTCCTCTTCCTCTATATTTTCATTATTCTACACAGTAACTAATGACATTATGACATTATGATATTGTATTTTACTGACTGACTGATTAGATAGCTTGTATCCATGAAGTCAAATCATCAATCCTTGCTTGAAAATGAAACACACAAAATACTCTCGAATATACAGGCAGGCAGTAGTACCCAGTACTGCACTGTACGTACTGATGCAATGCTACAGTACTGCTCAGCCGTCCTCTCCACCTTGTTGCCATAGTATCTACAGTACAGTAGTAGCTAATAGCCAATGGAGAGGGAGGGGGGCATTGGGCATTTTCATTTAGTATTTTTACAACAAAAAGTCATCATATCCAATGGCTGCTGCAAACAAACAAGACAGAGCCAATGTAGAAGCAATCGTCATGAACAATGAAGAAGAAGAATAGGAGAGAGTCTTCAGGGAAACAGCAGCCGACGTAGTATCATCTCCTTCGTCGGTGGGTGGGATGAGAACTTTGTCAATGATATGGATGATGCCATTGGACGCATCAACATCTGCAGTCACAACCTTGGCATCGTTGACATGCACGATGCCACCATCCTTGATAGAGAATGTAATCTCATCTCCTTGAACTGTTTTAAGGGCCAACCCATCTGTAATGGAAGCAGCACTGTATTCACCATCAAGTACATGGTAAAGCAAGATATCCTTCAACTCTCCTTCAGGGTCAGCCAAGAGAGTGGCAAGAGTACCATTGGGCAATGCATCAAAGGCAGTATTGGTTGGTGCAAAGACTGTAAATGGTCCATCACTCTTGAGTGTATCTACGAGCTTTGCTTCTTGAACTGCAGTGACAAGGGTGGAAAAGGTATCACTGTTTTCTATGGCAACGTCAACAATATCCTTGGGAGGCATCAGGACTCCACTGATGACATGGATAACTCCGTTGCTGGCAGCAATGTCTGCAGTGACCACTGTGATTCCATTGACGGTGACAACAGAAGTACCATCACCGGTCGAGGATGGCTCGATCTGAATGGTAACATTCTTTCCTTCCAATAATGTAGGTATGGTCATACCATCGGTCAAGTCTCCAGAGGCAATGTTTCCACTGGCTACATGGTACAAGAGAATATCTTGGAGATCACCAGTAGGATTTGCAAGGAGACTGTCCAGTGTTCCTTCAGGAAGAGCGGCAAAGACATCGTCGGTTGGGGCAAAGACAGTAAATGGACCAGCACCGTTCAAATCGTCCACTAGACCTGCTGCTGTCAAAGCTGTGGCAAGTGTATTAAAGTTCCCAGCCGAGGTGGCAACTTGGACAATGGTTTGATCTCCCTGGGCAAGTATTCCAGGGGGGGGAGAGGAAGGATGTCACTATAGTAGCGGCAGTTGCAATAGAAAATAAGCACGGAACTTTCATTGTCTTAGTCTAACTGGAAGGGATGGGGATTAAAACTTGTTCAAATGTTGAGAGATTCTTGTGTTTACAAAATTGTGTTCTTGAAAGAGACTCCTGCTAGAAAGAGAGATTCGGAAATAATGTGATATCCGAGAAAATGTGCCACATGCAGCTCATGTAAGTGATGTGCAATTTTTCTGGTGTGAGTCATCATTTTTTTTTCTCGGCAAAGAATTCCACAGAGAGAGAATGAATGAAGGAAGGAAGGAAGGAAGGAAGGAATGAATCTTCAAAGAATTTACTATTGTGTATTTTCTGTAAAAAAGAGAGAGATGGATAGATAACCACCCCTTACTTTTATATGTAAAAAAATGGTGCGACTGTGCAATAAAATGCCCAACAGAACACGTCACTTGTCGTCATTTATGGATATCATCATAAAATGGCCTCATCTCTCGCAAAAATGAGAGAGAAAGAGGTGTAGTGTAGAATCTGTGTAGGTAGTCTCGGCAGGAAGTAGAGGGGGCGGATAATGATTGAGCGAAGCAAGGAGAGGCAGTACTGTACTGTACTGTACACATACAGTACACATACAGTACACATTAATTGCTCTAGCTAGCTCTAAGTAGCAGAGAGCTTTCTAGCGATAGAGTTGACAGTTTGTTCTTGGACAGACAGACACACAAGAGATAGAAAGATACCAAAGATGCCATGCTCTTCTTTTGGCTCATCGATCGATCGATGGATCAATCGATCGATGCATGCGACCATTTACTGATGCAACATGATGATGCACTATCCGTGTACATTTTTCGTGGCATTGTTTGTACACGGTCGTCATTTGTTTGGATCGTGGAATGAAGTGTCAGGGTGGTGCCGCTGCTGGGCGTGAAGCCGTGGACAACAAATTCTTTTTCAAAGTTCGTAATGGTCCATTACCGATGTATGCGTAGGTATAGTATACTCCACTCTCTTTTAAAAAAACAATTCACATGGGATTCGGAGATGACAGCCACTGCGGCCAAAAAGTCAAGTGGCCGGGTCAGTATGTATTCCAGTTAGCACACGCGATGCATCATGGTTTATTGATTTATGTGTGTGATGTTTGACTGGAGAGAACACAGGCGCGATTCATTTTTGAAAAAGCGTCGAGACTGTTCCTCGCGGCCTGTATCTGCCACTATCTGTCATTGTGGCAATGTGCCCAAGTTGATGAATGATTCATGTGGAAACTCCAGGGCAAAGAAAATTCTTGGGTTGACGACAAACCAGCAGGCCACACTAACGATTCATTCAGAACAAATACTAGTACTCACTTTTTCAAGCGCAAGAGTTGTGACCTCTACCACGATCGTCTTTGGAATTGGTAGAAAACTGGACGATACAATCAATCAATCAATCAATCAATTCATTAACCAATCAATCAATCAATCACTATGGAGGAATCATCATATGCTGACTCGTTAGCAGTAACAAGAAACCAGGCGCATGGATTTCATCATCAAAAGCAAACCGGAAATATAGCAGTGGCAACTGCACACTCTGTCCGTTCTAGTGTCCCACAACAGGAGATAATTCCTCAGGAGAAATTGTATGAAAAACAACTGGTTGGTACTAGTAATTTGGACAAACAGGATCATCCTGACGAATTATGGTCTTCTTCTACTCGTCATGGTGAGGTAGGTAATGTGCTACCAACACCTGCTTTGGATAATGGTGGTGGTCCAAACAGTTGCAACCATGGCAAAAACACTGTTGCTGAAACTGATTCATCCATTGTGCCTAAAGCAACTCCGTCGCCTCCCAAGACTGCATTCATGTGTTTTTCTATCTCACGCACTAAAGGAGCCGATTCAACCAAGGTAAGAAGCATTGAGTTTCTTTGTCGTGTAAAGTGTCAACTGGCTTCTCTAATAGTACTTTCTATGTTTATTCGCAAAACCAATCACTCTTGTAGACTTTGGACTTTGACGCCCTGGCGGATGAATACAAGCGCCTACCATTGCCCGAGAAGAAAAAGTGGGAGGCAGAGGCACAAAAGGATAAACAACGTTACAGTGAGGAGAAGAACGGGCACCAAGGACCGTGGCAATTGCCAGTACGAAGGGCGAAGAAACATCCCCTTGCACCGAAACGACCGTAAGTTGTTTGATGATTGTCCTCTTGTTGTTGCAAATAATAGGTATCTTGTCCCTAATCGTCTGATTGTGTTCAACCTTATCTAATCTTGCATTCTGTCGTGCCGTTTTCCTCCTTAGAATGTCTGCGTTTTTAAGATATTCGAAATGCCTTCGTAACAAGGTAAAAGCTGAAAATCCACATGTTGACAATACTGATATTTCTAGACTTCTTGGACACATGTGGAGAAATGCAAGTAACGAAGAAAAAGAACCTTTTGTACAACAGGAACTCAAAGAAAGTAAGATCTTATCTATGATGCACTGATTATTTGCTTGCTTAGTTAAAAAATCTCTAACGATTACATGCTTCATTCTTTAATATTGCATGGTACAGGAGCTATCTATAAGGTGGAAATGGCCAAGTGGCGAATGATGCAAAAAAAGATGGAGATTGAAATGGCTCTAAACAATGGCCCTTTCGTGTCATACCAACATGAGGTGCTAGAATCTCCAGACGCTAATGATAACAGATACCATCCTGAAGACTTTAGGACGATCGACTTCCACACCCCACAGCAACACAACAAACCGTGTGTGCAAGGAAGCACCAGTGGTGAGGAGGCTACTAATAGTTACAATCAAAGTTATCCTGGATATCACCCAGCTCCGTACTATGATGGCGGCTATGGATATCAAGAGGCATCCTCGTCTACAGACCATAATTATTACTACGATGCGAAATACCGATATGATCATTACTACAGATATGATGATGCGTCACCCCGTTTCGAAAGCTGTGGATCAGCTGTCGTGGACTCCTCGTCGGAGGGGTGCAATGATTATTACAGCCAAGGAGATTTCTATAGACGCCATTCTTGTACGAACGATAACTTTGAAAACAGCAGAAGCGCAGCAGATCTTCATAGGTATGATGACTATGCCAAAGATATGTCTTCTTATCATTATCCTACACATGACGGTATGTTCCTGTTCGCATCTTTATAAATGCATGACCTGAAACCATTTTTCTAATCATGAATTCCTTTTACTTTACAAGACTTTCACGAGTACAATGATCACGATGAACGTTTCCACCCGAAACGAAATGGTTACAGTCGATACTGGGATAGAAGTGCTAGAGGGGGGACCAAAGAATTTCAAGAACCATCCCCTCATAGAACCTTCTTCTGAGGATAATGTGCAGGAACAGCCATTTTACGTCCGCAGTCACTCTCGATTTCTTCTTCAAAAGATGACTGCTTATTGGACATTCAAAATTTGCGATATTTCTTCTTCGTCTTGGTTTAGTTTGGTGTTTGGTATTCTTCCATTAGCTTCGAACTGCTGGTGTCGCCTGTAAAACACTGATGAAAAATTTGATCTGGTTTTAAACAATATTTCTTCAATTCTAAAATATCAAATTTCAAATACTTAATTCGTAGGATGCTAAGAACTATCTTTTTCAACTGATTACATCGAATTAGCAGTCACAAAGTTGACAGACGAGATCATCGCGACAAAGTCAATTCTTCTTGATAGTAGACCAACTTCAGTAGTAGCACTAACAAAAATCTCAGTGATATTCAAAACAAGAATACTTTAGAAGATTAGAAGAAAAGTTTTAGCGCCATAAAGGAGCAGCATGGAGCAAAAAGAGGAAGAAGTAAAAGTGGGTTTCTTCTATCAACAGAAGCAAGGAAATATCAAACCGACTGGAGATCCTCCTCCTCCAAAAGAAGAAACCAGGCTGCGACGAGAATACTATCTCAGTGAATACAGTCAGAAAAAGGAAGAAGAAATTGATCCAGAACAAGGAGGAGATCTAGAAAGACACCTCACGAGGAGCATGGTGGCACAGAAGCAGCATCAAGGGCAAGAAGATCAAGAAGCAGAAGCAGGACGAAAACGGACAGGTGCTCCTCTGCCTACTAGTAAAGCAGTAGGTTCTTTCCTCACCAGCAGTAAGGATGGTGATGCGGCGAGAAACAGGTGAGGTCATATGGCACCATGCACTGTGTTGCTAATAATCTATTATTTGCGTGCATCATTTGTCATTCCCTGGCATGGTGATCATGCTTTGTTGGTGTTCCTTATTCGTCTTATTGAGGTCATCACTATTAGTATAGTAGTAGACCTATCATGTACTATTGGCACCACTAATGAGATTTTACTCTTGTATGTTCCTATTATACACCAGCAGATACGCAGATCGCGCCCTTCACCATGACAACAACGAGATGAGCAACAATCGTGGTGATGCCTTTCTAGGTGCTGATCATGATGGTACTGCTGGAGGTGGGCGGGAAGAAGAACAATACCAACAACGTGAAGAAGAACAACAAGAAGAAGAGCAGAGGAAACAATCACCAGGACGACGAGGGGCTTCCTACCAGCACTACTATAAGAAAGAAGCTGCTGATGAACCTTCACGTCAGAGTACATTTGTTCTTCCAAGAACTTGCTCCTCCTCGAAAGTTCTTGAAACAAGAAGTGACGATCATGATATTGATAGCTTACTGTCGAAGCATTATCTTAAGAGCTGTGTAAGTGATGCTACTAGTAGTGCTGCTCCTCCTCTGCCTATTTCTACTGCTGGTGCTACTAATCGTGATGCTGATGAAGATGATACTGCAACAATAACTAATGCTAGATCATACTTTGAAAATATAATATCTAGTAGAAAAACGACAAAACCACCAGTACGATCCCCATTGTCACCTCTCGAATGCATTCAACAACAACGTGCTGGAGAAAGAATGTCGTCAATGACGAGTAGAAAGAAGACAGTATCGCACCAGCAGGAGGTCAACTATTATGGAGAAGGACTTGGCATACACAAGAATTCTAGAACAATTTCTCGGGATGCTGGTGGGCAACAAATCGATGTGTTGCCACCAAGAACAAGGAGTTTTCACGACGATTATACTGCTAACACGACGACTACAGAGGACAGCAAGGATGAGGTCACTGCAACTAATACATCTACTACAATATCAAGAACTCACAGCACCACCAGACAGTCAACAAAACCTCGAATAATTGCCGACTTTATTCCAGAGGTGCATTTTCTTGGAGAAATTAAGAGTGGATGTGGTTTCAGTGGTTACTCTCTGACATGTAAATGGTTTGTCGATTGGGGAAAAACAACATGGTCACTACTTGAAGGCTCACAAGAAGGCCAAACACAGTTTGCAACAAACTCGTCAGACATCACCAGCAGCAGTACTTTTGTATGGAACCATCCAATTGATTTACATTTCACCACTGCCAATATGAAGGGGTGGCCAAGTATTATCTTGCAGGTATGGAATCTCGATTCTTATGGCAATGCTAGTATTTTAGGCTATGGTTTCACTTATTTTCCAGCTACTCCAGGGATACAAGAGGTAGAAGTGAATTGCTGGAGGCCAAAAGGTACTCTATTAGAAGAGGTCAGCCATTTTTTCTTGGGATCATCCATTCGATTGACCCAAGAACGCATTATTCTGGATGATGCCTGGGAGAAGCGACAGAATCTCGTCACTATCCTTACAGGCAAAGTCAAAATTCAAATATCATGCATCGTGCGGTATTTTGATCAACAATGTGTGCGCACACATGTTCCAGGGTAAATGAAGTTATCTGCCATGAAAGGGTAAAGACTAGTATCAAATCTCAACAAACAACTTTACTGCTCTACACATAATATTACACATCGTCAGTGACAACAACGATCGGCAATTACCATCAAGAAGCATGATGGATCGATCTGAGCGAGCCCACCACACAAAGATATTCATTGATTCATTATATCATATTCAACTTGATCATAGCTTCCACTCTTTCATCGGGCGTCATTTCAGAAAGTTTCTTTCCATCAACTTTTACGTTTTTCACCTTATCACCATAATCTCCACGAACCTTCCCGGATGATAGACGCCGCCATAACATATTCCCATCCAACTGTTTCTTCATAGCCTTGGTCCTTTGTTTTCCAAAGAAACCAGGTATGTGCTCTGCGAATTCTTCTTCCAACTTGGGCACAAAAGAAACGTCTCTCAAATCGAGCAACAAACTAGGCCTTGCAAGTCCCAATCCTCCATAATCATTCTTCCTAGGCTGAATGATACTATCAGATAGTTTATGACCTGCCTTAGCCTTTCCCTTCTCCATGGGAGTTGTGAAGGGTTTGTCATATTTTCTTTCTTGTAGAGATTTCCCCTCATATAATCTATCGATGGATTCTTGCAATCGATTTGACAATTTATTCATACATATTTGAGTATGCATGGCCACATTTGGATTCAAAGAGTCTAATGGCTTGTCCTGCGGAGGTCGTTTTTTCCCTTTTTGTTTCGGCTGTTGCTTTTGCTCCACATGTTGCTGCTGCTCCATGGAGCTTCCTTTCCTTTCTCGATATAAATTTGTTGTTGTCACACCTTTACGCGCTTCGCGTCTCCTCTTTTTCGCAGCTCGATGTTCTATTCTTTCTTGTTTGGATAGAACTCGACTGCACGCGCTTTTAGAAGATTTGTACTCATTGCCATTCTCATTCGATGATAGTTTCGCCAGGTTAGAGATCCAGTCGTCTCCTTTTGTCGTGTCATTAGAATTGCTAGATTTGTTCACTGCTTTTAGACTCTGAACAGCTACATTACCCCCATGTCTGCTATTGCTTTTCTTCTTCATTTTGCTTTACAAGATATTGATGGATGGATTGATATTATTTTTTGTAACCATGGCGGGGATGTTACAATGAATACTACTACAGCACCGCCAGGTACACGGGTAGCAATGAGTGGTGGCTGGTGCTTGAAGAATGTGAGATAGTGTATCATCATCAGGTGTATTAGTGAATGTAATGTACTCCGTAGTACGTAAGTAAAACTGCACTGCGGCACAGAGTCTTAAAAAAGAAAAGCACAAAATACAAAATACACAAAAATACCACATGAAACTAAAATGAATATTTCAAGTTCGGTAGATGCAAGGTGTTCCATGTCAAATCTAGTTATAATTCTACTACTGCCTACTCTCCTTTCATTGCCATTAGTGCTAACTTTTGGTCAAGCAACGTGGAATGTTTGGAAAGGAGTTGAGGCTTTTACAGTTACGACACCATCGTCTGTAAGGAGGACACCAGCCAATCAATGTTTTAAATCTAATAGTTTGTTCTGTGGGAATCGATATAGTTATATTCTGGAAGCGAGGCGTAATAGAGGTCGATTGAGTGGTGATATTGATGAAGATGATTATTATTATGAGGAAGATGACGGCTACTATGAGTACGGCGAAATGGAAGAAGATCCTAGTAGACTCCGTCCTCGTCGGAAGAAAATGGATCTAGGACGCAATGATGTTGAAGAAAACCAATATGAAATTGCCTCACCATTTGGCATGCCCAAGGATATTAGACTTCCTCAACCTGTCTCACAAGCTCTACTTGCTGGAGTATTTGTTTTGGGTATCGGAACTGGTGTCACTGTTGATTCACAAATCAATACAAGCCCTAAAGATTTGGCTTCTAGGGATGCAGTAGACCAAGCTGCGCCCAATCCGAGAATTTGCAGTACATATGGAGCCTCTGCTATGGCTTTTGATCAGAGAGTTTTTGTTAGTTTCAATCCTTTTAATGTTTATGTAGCACAAGCGGATGTGAAGCCTGCATGTGTTCTTCGCGAGTCTAATGTGGTATCTGTTTTGCAAGATCGGGGATTGATTAACAGTAAAGAGGTCAGAGCTTGTAAGCAAAATATGAATACATGGGCATACGTTGGTGATTTGAATGATTATCCTCAACTGAGTTGTGTATACAAGAGTGAAGATGCACAGAATGAATTTTTATCCAATCCAAAATATGGAATTGGAGAAGACGTATGGGACGATGATCGTGAAGTCATGGAAGCTGTGAAAAGAAGTACGAGCAAAAAGATTAAGGATGGTATGACAGAGGGTGAGAAAACGGTTTATGAAAAAGCTCTCAAGCTCAAAAAGGATGCTGATACTACTGCTATGGATAAGAAGCAATGAGGAACAATATAAAGTAGACACAACACAACGTTTATGCTGTAGCTGTAGTAAATTTGAGTACAGTAGCGTTTGGCTACAGTACTTCTTAGTAGGTTTTTACTTGACAATGAGAAATCTCATTTCCTTCATTGACGCAGATATTTTTGGTACCTCCACAGAACAAGTCTGCTTTGAGAGGCAAATCATCATCTATACTTGTCGCTGTTGTCATTGCTGCCTCTCCCCATGATCGAACCTTGCACCTACAATCATCGCAAACAAGAACTAGTACCCGGCATCTACAACATCGCGCTTCCTTATTGTCACATGGAGCATGTCCATTGTCGTAATCATCATGAAGAGCATGACACATGACACACCTTCCAATTGTCTCCTCATGGGAACCAATCACTGGATCATAACGTCTATTATCAAATACAAAATTCTTTCCAGCAAAAAGGCAAGGTCCCGGCGATACTTTTTCTTCTTCTTTGTTAGGATGATGGTCATCTGTGACGACGATTTCCTCATTATCTTTAGGCGTCTCCCCGTCGAGTTGTCTCTTCCCATAGGTTTCCAAATACTTTTGAATACCTCCCTGCAGCTGGTAGATACCTTTTGGTTTATCCAAACCATCTGGCCATTCACTACTATCCGAAAGTGCCTGTAAGTAAACAGAGGCGCGTTCACACCTGACACCTCCAGTACAATACATATAAACGTTTTTTCCTGCCAAATTTGGAATGGATGCTTTGAGAACAGACGTAATGGTCGAATACTTCCTCGTATTGGTGAGAATAGTATCGACACCCTTGACTTTAAAATGTCCAATGTTGGATTCGTAAACATTTCTAGCATCAATAAGTACCGCATTGGAATCTACAAGTGCAGAATCCTTTAATAATTTTTCATTCCATTCTTGTGGCGTCAAGTGTCTTGCCGGTTCATACTTGTCCAAATGAACATCTCTCATTATCAAAGAAGGTGGCTCGGTTTGCAAAGTATGTTCACGAGTGGCGGTGGCGGGGTCGAGAGTATCATCCATAATCACAGACCGAGCACCGATCTTTCCTTGTTGGAGTCTTTTAGATCGTCCCCTCCCCTTTCGGATACAGCTACGATGGGCATTTTTGTGTTGATCTATTGCGGATATTTCGTTCAAACTCACTACTTCTCGAGTGATCTTGATGGATAAAGACGTAAACATTTGTTTCTCCACAGGAATATCTTCCCTCAAGTGGCAATATTTAACATCCAGCACTTTTCCATATGCTGTTTGATCTTCCGGTACTAATGACGTCTGCTGAGAACAAGAAGTACCGTCTCCCTGCTCTTGAAGTATCAGCATTACACCTTTCTTCAATTCGGCTTCGTAGCATTCAAGATCGCACTTTTGGCCAGTTAGAACTCCGTTGAGACCATCCTCACTGATCCTAATTCTCCCATGAAGATTAAGTCCCGTACAGAGAGACCGGTGAAAGTTACAGTGCTCTTGGAGCGAATCTTTGGGAATGTGCACATACCAATAGTACAAAGCAACCATGGGTGGTGTGTTCATGGTCTCCTTGCAGAGTTTATCCTCGTAGAATTTACTCATTTTTATTTATACCTATGGATACCAAAGTTGATTGCTGGTACAATATGTCTTTCTCGTGTTCCAAATAAAACCTATAGAGTTACAGTGTACAGTTTGTAGTAGATTCTTGATACATTATTTATCCCATGCGCCCATGCATGTATTTTTTATATTGTTAAAAACACAAGGAAGGAAGGGGCAACCAACGAGAAGCGATAGGCAATACACTGTTGATGTATTTTTATTGTTTTTTTTATTATTTTGAGAAATTGAGTGGTTTGTGATTGATGGTCTCGTCTGGTGTCAACTTGTATTACAACCGTTTAGGAGTGTATGCTGTGATGCCGTATGTAACACTTTTACTTACAGTGAAATAAACGGCAGTGCAGCTTCGTTTCTCTCAAAATGCCCCTTCTCATTGAAAAGTCTCTTTTTAACGGTATTTTCAACGGAATCCAAAGTACTCGACTGCGAACCTCTGGTGACTTTACTGTACAGTGCACGGGTACTGTACTGCTTCACAGGATCGGTTTCCAAGTCTTGACTCTTGGCAACGCGCCCGTTCCTTCTTACGAGTCACATCATTTACTTAACAACAACATATCATAATAAAGGGTTAGTGTTATTTTAGTTTCACAGCTTTGACGCACCTTCGGGTTGTGCATTGCGCGTTGCGCATTGCCTATCTATGCTTCTTGTAACTATTTATCACTTTTGCACAAAAAGTAACATGTTCTAATAAGAAAGAAAACAGATTGAATAGAGCTTTTTGTGATGTCAGTTCGCTATTCAGTTAAAAGAGTTTCTCATTTGGGGTCGTCCTCTTGCTCTTCGTCCTCAACAACCACCACCAGCAGCAACACTACAACTCTACAACAAAGAGGACGAAGAAGCAATAGTATACGAATAATTGTGCCAGATTCTGCTGATCATGACATTTGTGATTATGGAGACTACTACGATGCCAAGACGAGTAGAAAGCCCAAAGTAAAACGTCGTTCGCTATGGATGGTGTTTCAAATACGACGGTTGCTGCTAAAAGTAATAAGAATCAAGAATTACGTCATGCTGACGTCGTCCTCCTCGAGGACATGGGCTATAACGCTTGGGATGACGGTATGTTTCCTCCTATTCATGGTAGTTTTGAACTTACTCACAAAAATAGCAACAAGAATACTCTTGAAAACGAAACACATTGGCTATCACCGCAGTCGGCATCGTCATCATTATGCACAACACAATCATGATCTTCTACATCATCATATTGTTAGTAGTATCCGTTCTGAGGATCTTTCAAGGTATTACTCCCATGTACATCCCACCACTATAAGATACATTGACTCCTCTGAAACCAAGAACCATGTTCGACCAGTACATTACTCTTACCCCACCAAGAGACATCTTCGTGAATGGGCAGAAAGGGATAGAAATGGACAGCTTCAACTTTGGGACGATGAATGGTATGATTCGGTCTCTGTACGTCCATTCAAACCTTACGATAAAATGTCCGAATGCCAACCCATGCATCCATGGCAAACCCTTCAATATCCAACTTGTAATGTCATGCACGAGCAGCATTTAGATGACCTTCATTGGGGAAAATTCATCAGCCATGGATATTTTCGTCAAACCTTTGAGATTTATGATCCAGGGACGGATAAACCCATTGCCATGAAGACATTGAGGAACGAGCGAAGTTTCACTCCCAATCTCATGGAAAGACATCGCGTTGATGCCATGATTTACGAAAGGACCACTGCATCTCCATGGATAACAGATATCTATGGACATTGTGGTTATTCGGGCTTATTTGAATATGCTGCAGGAGGGACACTTATGGACTTGATTCATGACATTGCCAAGGGAAGAAGGCCTCCACTGAGTAGAATGGAAAAGCTATCGCTAGCCATCCAAGCTGCAAATGGTGTATCTGACTTGCACACAAACAAGGACAGCATAGATGGATATTCATCCATGGTGCATGCAGATGTCTTCTTGAACCAATTTGTGTGGTCTGAAAATAAATATAAATTGAATGACTTCAATAGGGGCCATTTGATGTGGTGGAATGAAGAAAGGCATGAATCATGCCCTTATTTGTGGCTAGATGGAAATGCTGGTAATGTAAGTGGTATTTATTGCTACGAACGGAAATGACAATGACAATGTTGCTTTTTGTTTGTACGTACATGGTACGGATTGCATCACGACGATTTGCCTTGAAATCCAAGTGCTACTATAATTATATGTTATACATTGCTACTGTGTCGCTTTGTCTCTTTCTCTCTCGTTTGTCGTCAAACTCACTCACTCACTCACTCACTCATTCCTTTATGCATTCACACAGTTTCGATCACCAGAAGAATTCAAGGAAGATTGGCAAACAGAAAAGATTGATGTATTTTCCCTTGGGAATATCATTTATGCCATCATTACGGGAAGTCTCCCCTTTGAAGAAATGGACGTGAAAGATGCACAAGAAATGGTGAAAAACGGTATCTTACCAAAGTTAAAAGAAAGTTTTATTCATAGCGATCATCCTATAGATAATGTTCTCGTCAAAGCCATGGATATGTGTTTTGAGTACGACTGGAGAAAACGAGCTAGAGCTCATCAAGTTCGAGATCTTTTGATGAATGAAATGGAAAACGTCAAGGAACTATACCATAAGAATGGTAAACATGATGATGAGTTTGTCCGCCGCCACCAGCATGAGCAGCATGGTGAGGATGGCCACCGGCACAATAGAAGGCACTAGATACAGAGGACCGTATGCTATGAAAGTGATTGTGTTTTATGTTTTGTTTTGAATGCATTCATTCGTGCCTAGGAACAAACAAAAACAAGTTGTATTTTGTGGTTATCTATTCTTTGTGTATGCAAATCAGAATTCACCGTGGATGTGATGATGTAAAGTAATGACATTTTTTTCCCAAAAAAAGTTGAGTAAAAAATGAGCATTTACTAGGCATTTACTACAAGTAGTTTTGATATTTCCAAACAACATAAAGTGTACACACTGCTGTAGCACTCTGTATGTAGCCGTGAGTGTACTGTTTTACTTGGAACGAACAGTACAGTACTCTAGTTCTACTCTCTAGAGAGAGTAGAGAGAGCTAGATAGTAGCTACTGTAGCTACTGTACTCTCTACTAGCTAGAGGGCACAGTATTGTTCTTCGTACAAATGTACTGGTACCATGTACTGGTACCCTGTGGGTACAACTCTAACTCTCACTCAACAAGACGACGCTGTCAGGCTGCCGGCTGCCATTACATTTTTTCAATGGATGCCAATAACCACAATAAAATTAATGAAACACACAAAACGAAACAAACATTGACGAGATTGTTTTGAAATTTCCAAACAAGTGTTCATTAAAAGAAAATTCCCATTCTAAAATTTAAAACATTGCACCATGTCCAATCGAAGAATGACCCCCAAGGGTCAAATGTCCGGCAACGGTTCCGGACCCGCCATCATGATGATGCCTCCCAACATCCGCGAGGCGTTCATGCCGGATCCGCCTCTCAAGCATTTGCCGCCTCCCAAACGCAAACGGCCCAAAACTTACTCAGTTATCCAAGGAGGTGTCCAAGGAAGTAAATCGAAAACAGGGCTGACAGGGGTTGCGGATTATATGAAACAGTTTGAGAGGACGAGTGCCCCCAAGAGACAAGAAGGTTTGACACCCCTCAAGATCAAAGAGATCAAGCAGCAAAAAAAGAAGGAAAAGTGGTTGGAAGAACACAGGCCTTTGATTGAAGAGTACAGAAAAGAACAAAGGGAAAGTGGCGGTGAATTTATGAATATGAATTGTTACAATACGCTGTTTGTAGGGAGATTAGCTTATGAGGTTACCGAGAGGAAACTTTTAAGGGAATTTGAAACTTTTGGGCCAGTCAAGGATATCAAGCTTGTCACTGTAAAAGGAGGTGAAAAAAATGGGAAAAGTAGAGGTTATGCTTTTATTGAATATGAGCAAGAAGAAGATATGAAGAGGGCTTATAGAGCAGCTGACGGGATGAAGATTGAGGGTAAAGAAATTGTGGTGGACGTCGAAAGGGGACATACGGTTCCAACCTGGCTACCCCGAAGATTTGGAGGAGGATTGGGAGGAACAAGGTATGTAATGGACACACAATGTATTGTTTTCTACTTGTAGTAGTATTTATATGTGACATTGTCAAGTGTATATTTGAAAATGTTGGTGGTTACTGTGTATGTTTGGATCACACCGAATGTTGGTCGTGGTTTTTACCTGAAATGCAATGTGTACATCCAGAATGGATACTCAAAAACAAATTGTTCTCTTGAATATATATTTATATATATATATATAAACAATGACGATTTCGGGCGTCAACTATTAGACTGGGAGGAAAAGAAAAAAATATCACTCGGCCGGGGAGATTTGATCCTACAAAGCCAGATAATATTGCTCCTTCTATTCCTGCAAAGCCACTTCCACCAATGGGATATGGTATGCGAGAAGGAGGAGGAAGAGGTGATGGTGGTGGTAGGGGACCGCCACCGCCTTATCTTTCCAGAGGTGACACTGGTGGATATGGTGGGCCATCTCCAATGGGGAGAATGGGTTATGGTAGACCTTCTCCTGGTCAAGGATATGGTGGTAGTGGTTACCCTGATCGCAGTGGTCCGCCTCGAGGAGGTGGAGGATATGGTCCTCCTTCTGATCGATACGGCCCTGCTGGTGGACCAAGATATGGCGGTGATC
Source organism: Chaetoceros muelleri (assembly GCA_019693545.1). Taxonomy (NCBI): domain Eukaryota; phylum Bacillariophyta; class Thalassiosirophyceae; order Chaetocerotales; family Chaetocerotaceae; genus Chaetoceros; species Chaetoceros muelleri. The sequence goes on along the minus strand of JAAMXU010007333.1, from coordinate 47,309 downwards.
GTGATCGTGACCGAGGAATGAAGAGAGATCGTGATAGATATGACGACCGCGATGGATATTATTCCAGAAGAAGATATTAATTAATAATATAATAAAGAAAGAAAGAAGTGTGTGGCATGTTATCTGTTCTATCAGCGTGCGTGATATTAGGAAACACCCCTCTATGATGCATTACGTGCCACGGGGTTTGGTTAGTTACGTTTGATTATGACAGAAAAAGGAAATTTACAATACATATCTCATACACGTAGTCACAATATAACTAAAGAAGGAATTAGCTACACACAGTATGATTTTTCTTTCCAAGATAGATACAATGTTTGTTGAATGCATTTCTTATCAAGAAGGTTATCACATTTTATTGCAAAAAATCTGACCGCATGTTGATTTTTATGTTCTATGTTTGTAATGATTTGACTAAGTATCCTAAGCAACCATGTGAGATCGACGTCCAGGTGTTTCTTTCCATTGCGACACTCACACAAGGTGTTTTGATTCAGAGAATTACATCAAGACAGTGGCAAAACACTGATTTTGGAATAAAATGTCTCATGTCTCAGTGTCACATGTAAGAGTAATGTGCCCGTGTCTTGTCATTATTGTTGGCTCAAACTTTGAGATTCGTCCGAGGAGAAGATTCAACTGTAGTAGATTCGTTTGATGCGAACAGAACGAATTTTTCTGAATTTTGGACATTTCTGTTGATCTGTGGTGTTGTTCCATATCCCCACTCACAAATTTAACAATAGGAGGGTGAATATTTGACTTTCAGACATTTCTTTTGTTCCGTATTTTTACTCACAAATCTGCCACGTGAGCTTTTTCATTCATCGCGATGTCTGTATCGAGTTTCTTGTTATTGACCCTCATCATGGGTGCTTGCCCTGTTTTATTCGTGGCATCCAATGGCATCCCATCCAAGGAGGCGCTTCAAGCAAAAACCCCTGAAGAATTCCTAGCTGCTGAGAAAAAAATGAGGGAACAGAGTGCACACAAAAAACTCCGTGAAAACTTTCTTAGATCATCCAAATCGCCATTAGGAATGGTAACTATCGAGAAATCTGAACATATACTTGCAAACTATTTTGATGGCGAGCCTGGATTTTACCATGGTGTTGCCAGTGGAGATCCTTTGCCCGATGCTGTTGTACTCTGGACTCGTTACACTCCCGAAACTGAAGATGCGACCATTATGCTCGAACTACTTATTGCTGAAGTAGATTCCTCGGTAGAGGATCAAAACCTCTTCGATTTTGAGTCTAATGAGCACATCAGAGTTGCAGAAATTGAAGTCACAAAGGAAAGTGATTTCGTTGCTAAAGTTGACGTAGTTGGTCTCAAAAGTAATGCGCATTACGTGTTTGCGTTCACTGATGGCGACAAAGTGTCCGACATTGGACAAACAAGGACAGCTCCAGCACTTGATGAAAAGGTTGAGACCATGACTTATGCCTTCTTTTCTTGTGCTCATTTCAGCAATGGCTATTTTCATTCTTATGATGTTGCATCAACGATTAAAGATCTAGATTTTTGGGTTCATGTTGGTGACTATATCTATGAATACGGTGACTATGAACCATATGCATCTGATGTCCCCGAGCGCAAGACGCAAACTCTTGTAAGTGCAATTGTCCTTGTTTGTTTTGTCACATCATCTTTGCTTTCCCTAACATGAAGCTTCTCATATTGTTATAAAGCCCAAGTGGGAGATTGTAGATTTGCAGGACTATAGAAATCGTTATGCTACTTATCACCTTGATGAAGGTCTTCGTAACCTTCGTCGTCGAGCTCCAGTCATTCAAATCTGGGATGATCATGAGTTGACCAACAATGCCTATGGAGAAGGGGATATCCTTAACACTGGGGCTGAAAATCATCAAGAGACCTGTTCAGCAAATCGTGACTCCACAGACGAGGAAAAAGCGGCAGCTCAGTGTGACAGAGACGAAGGTAATGTTAAAATACGTTTCAATAATGCTGCCCAAGCTTACATGGAATGGATGCCTCTAAGACGAGGTCCTGGAAACATGGGTGTTATTGATATTACCTCCATCACACAAGTTATCGAGTGGGGCGAACTTGCATCAATTGTTGCTATAGACACGCGTGTCACGAGCCGTTCCATGGAGCCAACACTTGCAAGTGTCTTTAATGATTTCGCTGGTTTTGCTTTCGGGAACACAAATATGTCTGCATATTATGATCCCAATTCTGAGATCAGACAAACTTTTGATACCATCGCAAGCGGAACAAAAGATAGAATGAATGATCCTTCCTTCACAATGATAGGGGAAGACAACTTTCAACTGGTGAGTGTTTTCATCTCTTACACCTGTTCCTCCTGATAATACATCAACATATCTCATCATTATCATCATTAGACTATGGACGTATTTGCAGAGTCAAAAGCTGCTGGGAAGACTTGGCAGATTTTTGCAGCAGGTACAATGATGGGGCCGCAGAAGGCTATTAACATGCACTCACTTGCTGATTATGCACCCCCTGATTCGTCTCCATTCGTGAAAGCTTACACTGATGCCATCCTTGCCGATCCAAGTGGATTTCTTTTCCGAGCTGCAGTTGCAATGGATCTAACTGATACGCCTTACAATCGAGATGGATTCGATGGTTTTGCATATGAAAGGTCCAACCTGATTAATGGATTCGCTCAGCATACGAACAATCCGATTGTTCTTGGAGGTGATCTTCATGACAGTTGGGCTTGGACGCTATACAAAGACGGTAAAATGTCTGGCGAACCAGTTGCAGTTAATCTTGGTTGTCCTGGCGTCACATCTCCAGGTTGGGGACCGTTCCTGGGAGGTCTATTGACGCCCTTGATGGGACCACTCGGAGGACTCGACAACGTTTATAAGTTAATCGCTGACAACTTTGTTGGAATAAACAACGGACTTGTTTTTGCTGATATTCAGAAAAAGGGTTTTGTTGCGATCAAAGCCACGAAGGTAGGCGAATCTAATAACTTTAAACTTTGTTCTGCATGTTTATTCTTCACAGACGCACTCATTGGTACATGTCATTTTTAGAATGAGCACATTGCTGAATACATTCTTCTTGACAGTGTTACAACCTTAACCAAGTACGAAGATGCTCGCCGTACAAGTGGGAAGCTGACTGCCGATTTCTCATGTGCTGTCAGCCTCAAAACAACAGCTGGACAACCAGGATCCCTGATACCTCAACCACATTGCAGCGCTATTGAATTTGAACCAGTCCGCCCAGCTGTATGGGAACTATCAGTCCGAGGTCATTCTGTGAAAGGATCTACCACACTGAAGGATTGTGGATACAATGCATGCCAATTCAATGTGAGTTCAAAACATAAAAAGTCACCAAAAAGTGAAAAGAGTGGCAAAGGATCCAAGGGCAAGAAATCAAAAGGAAAGACAACCAAAGATGCCAAGGCACATAAAAAGGCTCGTTCGTTGTAGATCATTCACATGATGACTGACATTCCGTCATCCCAAAATACTGTTTTTGTTTGATCTGTGCAATATGTATTTGTTTCTTCAAAAATAAAAACAAAATTTGTGTCCAACCTTTGGTATGTATTAGAAACAAAATAGACAGCGTGTAACGTATTTGCATCTTCATTTCCAATTTCCATCCCGTAATCATTTTTTCATGTCGTTGCGATTCATGATTGTACTATAATCAATTCTGGACATGCTCGTATCAACTTATACAGACAATTCATTTTTTGTTTCCGCCGCTCAAAGATTGAAAACCCCTTGCCTTGCACAGTGGATGCCATCAACAAAAATGGATACAAAAAATGGTTTGGATCCTTCTCATACAGTGATTCTGGATATGCCTCAACCATATCCCTTATTCCATCTTCCCAACCAATTGTTCCCGTTTCAATGGCTAAAAACAGTGGAAGGTATCCTTGTTTATTTTTCACACGTGTACCATTTGGATATACTTTGATCAACAATTGTATTTTGGATGCTACTTTTTCTATTGCCTCGTGATCAACACCTGTACCTATAGGGACACTCCTACTACTACTACTACTACTAGTCATTGAATGATGATAGGATGCCGCCATGTGCAAAGGAAGGTTTCCTCCCTCCTCATCTTGGATAATGGCACTTTTGAAACCATGTATCAAGATACCAATTTCCATCAATTTGGCATCGACAAGGCATGAAGAAGCCAATAAATGAAGTGGTCGTTGTTGTTGTTGTTGCTGAACCCTATCATGACCACACCCACAATTACTTTGCTCAATCATGATCAAAACACATGCCCATACAAAACAATCATGATAATAATGACGACGACAAAGGTGATGGTGACTCCATAAATCCCATGTCTGATGGGCCATGGCAAAATTCAAACGACAAGATTCCCCATCATGGACAAAATTCGACAATAACATATCCCAAGGTGTCACACCTCCTTTATTTTCAACAGTAACAGATTCTGGATATGGTTCAATTAAAACTTTTAAAAAATCAGGCTTCATCCAATGTACAGCTTGAAAGAGATGAAAACACAAAGTATGAAGTGGCAACCATCCTCTTTGATTGGCTATACGAACAGACAGTGGATTTGCCTCAATGAACACTTTTGCAATGGCCTCCACAGTGGTCTTTTCTTTGTCCTGGTCGTCGTCCTCTGCATCATTATGAATATTAGTATTTTGATCCAATCTTGCTGTATTACTAGTACTACCAAAGGACGAGAACAATATATGCAGTGGAGTATCCCCGTCATCATCCTGCTGCTGGTGCCCATATCTGCTGTACTGCTGATACGGCAACCGTATGGAATGATTCCTGGTAGTATTGCTTAAAATCCTACTGGTTCGTCTGTCGTTGGTGTGATGAATCCCTCTTTCATAATCACCATAGTCTTGTTGTTGTTTTTCTACTTGACAAACAATATGAGGTCTAGCGGAAACCATGACCTTGATTAAATTCAAAGGAGGGATTTCTGTCGTGTCATAATATTACAGTATATGATGATGATGATTACCGGTGTATTTGAATTTAGATTTTGTTAGGGGGAAAATCTGGAATAAGTAATAACCGTTAAAAAAAAAACAACCCCCGCGCATACTATACGTGCGTGTACATACATACCGTACCTTGCGGATGACCCGACATCCTCCTCATGGGATTCAAAGCACAGTGCAAGGGGGTTCCATGGTCGAGTGCCTCGGGATGTTGAGTAATGACATCCAAAGCTTCCTTCCAACGAGATCGGTAGAGAAGCGACGAGAGGTGTATGGATAGAGATGTTGTCATTGCATTGCAGTACTGAACTGTAGTGTACAGTACAATCAATGTGAATGAATGAGATGATGATCGTTGGGGTTTGTTGTGTTGTGGTACTGTATGTAGTACGTGTACCAGAGGGTACAGTTCGTTCCTTCATGGGGGGAATCTCAAAGAACAAACAAGAATGAACATTCAATACACGTACGTACTGTGGGGTAGGTACCATACCATGTACGTACGTAGGTAATACTATACAGCATTCCTACTGTCATTGCTGCAGTACCGTGTGGTCTCTACAGTAACATTCCTTGATTGAATCGATCCATCGAATAATATTATAATTACTTTTCGTATTGAATTAATCAATCAATCAATCAATCAATCCTATCCAGTACTCACATACATCAATCACCTGCATTCGATTCATCATATCAACTGTCATCCAATATATTCTAAATCTCTATTCTCACCGTCTCTCTTGGTTAGTTGGTTGGTCGATTGCATCCGTTTGTTTACTAGCTTACTGACTGTAGCAATCTCGTCTCTTCTCATTAAAAAAAAAAAGAAGAATCAAGCAGCTGCTGCGGGGTCGCATTGCGCATTGCTCACCGTCGTCGAATAACTATAAGAAGAGCACCATGAACAAGACAAAGATAGAAGCAACAAGGCCCACACAATCTTTGCCAACTTCATCATCGTCTCCTTCTCCTCCTGCTTCATCTTCTTCTTCTTCTTCTTCTTGGAGATCTGTGGGATGGAAACCACTTTCCTATCCTCTTGCTGCATTGTTTCATACTAATTTAGTAGCAGTGCAATCGGATCCTTCATTTTTAGACAATGACACGCTGAACCAACAAGAAGAAGAAGAGGAGGAAGAAGAAGAAAACAAGACCATGACCACGATGCGTCTGAACCCATTCTTTCCTTTGCACAAAACTGTACTTGTTGCAGCACTTCGAGAACTCTTTTTATTGGATGGTGTCATGGATCCACTTACGTTCAAGGTTGTTCTTTCTTCCCCACAAGATGTCCCTGTTGGCAAGAGGACAGTAGAAGGAACACAAGCTCCAGGAACAAAGGACGAGCAAAGAGATTGTCATTTCATTGCGGTAGGAAAAAGAATGACTGGTAGCACTAGTAGTATGAGTGCTACTACTACTACTACAGACACAACTACAACAGTAACCACGACGACAAGTCCCACCCCTGCTACTACTACTACTACTACCAGTGGTCGACATTTTGGTGAACAGAAGAAAAAGAGAAAGCGAATTCATGTAGTCTTACAAGAAGAACCACATGCAACAAAGACAAAATATCAACAACAACAACAGCATCAACAACAACAACAGCGACAGAAACTTGCAGCCATCCTCAATGACAACTTCAAACAAGGAGTAAGTTGTGGTAAAAATAGTTTGGAATCTTCTGGAGAAGATTTTGTGCAAATGGTAGTGGAGAATATGTTATTGATTGTCAGTACTGGTAGTAGCAAGATTAGTACTGCCCATATCAGTAGTACCAGTAGTATTGGTAGTAGCAGCAGCAGTTGTGTAAGTAGTGGAAAACGTGACGACCAAGATAATCATGACAAGACTACTAGCATGGGCAACATTCCACGTATTCGAAAGGTTTCAGATGTGAGTTTGGATCATGATAATGACGACGACGACAATCGAACATTTCATCCATTTGCGGCACATGTAGCTGTAGTTGCGTTTAATCTACTTTCTGAAAGAACAACAGCAGCAACGGCATCAAACATAACAGAAGCAATGGGGATAAGAGATGACTTGGGGGTGTTTGGGAATGCTACTAGAAATGGTATTGATATTGATAGTATTTCCTTGCGAGAGAATGTCATGTCAACGTTTCCCGGAGCTGAACGTCTTTTGCTTCATGGAGGTGGTGATAACACAACCAATGCATCATTCCCAAGTGCAAGAAGCAGCAGTGGTAATTATAATAGTAGGGATCATGAGAAATTACTACAGTTCCTATACCACACTCAGCAGCTTCCAGACATGTTGGACTTGTCAATTCTGTTGGAAACATACTTGAGAAATGTGGCATTGAATATGGTTCGTCGTTGTTTTCCAATTTACGCCAGTGATAAAGCTTTGAGGGAATTTATGGGATACAAAAGTGCCACGGCAACAAGGATGGACAGAGTTTTGGAAATCCTTGCAGATTACTTGTTTGATGTCAGTCATGCCATGGTAAGTGAATGATGGATGGATGGATGGATGGATTGATTGACTGAACGCACGTTGGTAGTGTCTAATGTTTCAACGGCGTCACCCCTTGTGTATCTTTTACTTTTGGCAGTTTGCTTGGGAAAAGACGGAGATTGATTGTTTTGGAAATAAGGAAGACCCTGATGCATTGCCCACTTGGAACCATGTGACAGCATCGCGTGACGAAGCCATTTGTCGCATGCTGTTTGATGAACGTTCCTTGACGAAAATTGGTGGATTTGACCCCGACAGTCTTTTGTATCACACTGTGTCAATTAAGAGTCTTGAAAGTAAGAACATTTCTTGGGAGAAATTTGCAAAGAGTCAGAGAGGAAAGAAGATGTTTTCTCATCACGATGACCATTCGTCGAGGATAAAAGCAGGGATGAAGCGTCGAGCTAAGAGGATGAATAATAATATTATGACATGTAGATACCGTTCATCGTCTGTCATATCCAACAATGAAGAGAAGGAGAGATACAACAATAATGACGAACGACTACTAGGCATGGGACTAGTTGAGTCAGATTTAATCCCCATCACCATCACACGTGAGGAAGGAAAGAGTTGGGGGATATTATTGGCAAAGGAAGATTCTATGTGTGTTGTGATGCGTGCGCCTGATGACAGTAAGCTATCAGTGGGAGATTTGATAGTTTCCATTAGAGACAACAAATTCAAGTCTGTGAACATTCCTACTACTCTTCGTGACTTTGATACTTCGTCGCATGATTGGTTCAGCAATACTATCGATATATTCAAGAAAAGCAACATGCTGCATTTAGAAGTCAGACGAGTTCCAATTTTAGCGATGGGGAGAAAGACTCATGAAGGGTAATATAAGTGTATTCTACAACTAAATGTACAAATCCAACTCATGGTGCATACCAGTCATCTGACATGTAAGGAATTCTAGTCACGACATGCAATTTGTGCTCTCTTACACCATAATCACGAAAAGCTTCCATACGCCTTGCGCTGATACCTAACTTCCAGGCAAGCGCCTGTGAGGATAAATCGCCATCCAAGTAATTCTTACTGATGCATTCTCTTAGAATGGCATCCATATCTTCGTATGCGTAGGGAGATGAGCGAATCTCTACATTTTCTATGGTCGAAGGATTCACATCATTTCTGTCCGTCGTCTTGTTGGTATGACCGATAGCAACGTAGTATTCCTTCATCTCAATTATAACAGAGTGGGATCTAAGCCACGTCGTCATAGATATTAAAAGGCCTTCAACGCTCTGGAAGCTGACAACTAGGTCGTCCTTATGATTTTGCCCTGAAACGATCTGATCTACGCTTAGAGTAGCAACCATATATTCTGTGAGAATTTTGAATTCGCAAGGTACATCGACGACGACCTCATGTTCTACCATATCTTCTGAATGGAATAACGCCTTATAGGCTAGTCTGCAATAGCGAATTACTTCTCCAAATGTCACATGGGAACTTTTCTGCCAATATTCACCAGACCGATTTTTATTGTCAGGTTTTCTTTTAGCAGTCAGCGCTGCTACCACTACATGTATGGGGCAAATATGCGAAAACTGCTGAGAGAAGTCTAGCTTTAAAGATGACATTGTGGCAATAGCTCCATTCTGACATGCAAATCTAGAGAGAGAGTTAATAACAGGCACTGGGACGCAAGCACCAGAATCAACCAAAGAAGCTGCTACTCCAATCACAGTTGAAAGAGGAAGAGCCGTCTCCAGTGATATATCTAGAAGTGATTTGAAGGGGTCACAAACAAGAAGCACCTTATGTAGTGAACGCTGAGACAGATCGCCATCGGGGCACGATATCGTCGGCGATAGGTTGCAAAGTAGTTCATTTGCTGAAACGTTAGGAAACAAAATCGTGTGGTAGGGTCGAAGAGTTATAACTGTGTCCCGACCTAACATTAGCTCAGGCGCAAAAATATGTTCCTCGCTCTGGCGCTTGGATGCCGCTTCAATATTTACTGCAATATGCAAATTAATGTAAATGATACCATCGCGACCGGTCAGAAGAGACGAAGACGAAGATCGAAATACAACGTCGTTACGGGCCAGTGCAAAGTAGACATCGACAAGTTCAGATGCTAAATTGCCATGAAGCGGAATGGCATATCGCCTATACATGCGCCTTTTACTAGCATCATCTTCTGAGCTAATATCTAGTTTCAATGATTTAGGAGGCTTTGCCGTAATCATGAGTTCTACTTTTTCGGGTTCATCAAATTCTACATTTTGCTTTTTATCACCGCATTCATCCGTTGTTACCATTTTGTTCTGGGCACTTGCAAGGGCTCCAACTTCTAAAAGCATAGAGACTTGTCTTGACATATACAAACATCTCAATTCCTCTCTCTCTAAAACAGCACATAGACGAGAGAGAGACAAATGAATTCTACGAATGACAGGAAAGTTTTGAGATCGAAATTCTTTTGTCTTTTCATCGCCAACGTGCTCTAGAAGTTGACTGCCATCCTTTTGTGCGTTTTTCTTTTGCTCAAGAGAGCCTTCTATTGGAAGTAGTGCGACAATGACGCTAAACATTACCAAATGAACAAGAGATTCGGTTGAGTTTACGCCATTTTGACTGGATTGTACAGAAGGTGAATTTTCTTCCGCACTCTGAAATTGGTTCAACAGAACCGATCTGCAGCAAAAGATAGTGCCACCAATAGATAAGGTCATCGGTTGTCCGCATAACGCTGGTTTTGTTCGAAATAACTTAGCCATGACGTCAGCAGGCAAAGTATAAAAGATATTATCTTTCTTTAAAGTTTCCGTATTTTCTCCCGAGCCTCTTTTACTGCCGATTTTATTTCCATCTTCATAACCGGTAGCTTCTTTTTCTCTTACGTCTTGGTTATCAGAATCATCGCTGTACGGCGAAGGAGGAGAAGGAGGATAACGAAAGACCAACTTTGAAAACTTGCCAACTTCTTCTACTACGAGAGCGATTCCTAAAATTCGGTTCAAAGACGGCGAGGCCATTTCTTCTAATGTGTATCTAAATTGTACAGTGTCTATCTAATCAGATTTAATCACAGGTTGTTAATTGATTGCACCGTGATGTGTATCTATCTCGCTGTTGCTCATTGATTGCTTCCATTGAAGTTATTTCTTTTGTACTTCTTTCTTTGTGAAGGATGAAACTCCATGCAAGTGATTTATTTTTTGTATATGAAGTACGTGTATGTGCGAAGAAACAAACCACAAACCACATACCACATACCACATACACACCTCTCTCTCTCTGTCTCTCTATAGAGAGTGGTGTACATTTTTTCTCTATTTTTTATTTTTTTTCATCATGCCCCTTCATACATAAATTCTTCTGCAGCTCCATTACCGAGTGACAGATTTACCGTTAATTATTGGCTGGCAATGATTTTCTGAAGAAGAGGCATTCATTAATGTATGCAGTGCGTAATTAATCATCTGAGAACCTATTTTATTTTTGTTTGAAATCGTCTTCTCCTACCCTTGGCATCCGAGACTACATCCACGCGAACAATCAGATCTCCAGCTCCTCCTCCAGGTTTTGGCCAACCTCTACCAACCACAGTGACAATATGGTGTTTTTTTGTGATTTCTCCAGGTTTCAGCTTTACTTTAATGGGCGATTCATTCTTTCCCAAGGGTTCAATAAACAGAGTGCATCCATTTTGGGCCTTGGATTTTTCAACATTGATGCTGGTCGTCAGATTATTTCCATCTCTCTTGAACCGATTGTGTTTTCCTTCCTGTATGATAAAAATGACATCCAACCCTGGCTCCACACTTTGAAACTTTAATTTCGTTCCACCCTTCCATCCAGCCCTGAGCTTTGAAAAATAAATCAACCTTGATGGTCTTGGAAGACTAAGATGAAACGTCACCAGAAACCCTAAAAGGGAAGCAACCCAACTCACTCGAAATAGCAGCGGTAGACAAGCCAAGAGACTTTGCAATCCAATCTGTGCTGCTATGCCTCCTCGAAATGCAGCCACGTATCTCTGAAATAAAGTATCTTTTAGTTCAAACCTATGCCGCGATGTACCCAAATATAAATCTTCCAATGGGACAGTTATCGTTTCTACAAAAATAGATCTATGAAGATTAGGAATGACAGACTGCCATGGCTGTTGTTGTTGCATCGGGGACTCATGAAAGAGATCGTTGGAAAATGGATGAATACCAACGCCGTTATTGCCTCCAGGATTAAATAAGTGAGATATATCTACTCCATTGACATAAAACGCTCTCCTTCTCATCGTTCTGGGATGATAAAATTGACTAAACGGCGAATGAAAGTCGTGATAAGTCGATCTTGAAGACCCTTCATAATCTCTTGATGTATCTTGATACTGAGGTCGTTGTTGTCGCTGAAAGTAAGACAAGGAATCATATTTTTTCCTATCTTGTTCTGTTCCAATCAGAGAGTTTGCTTCCTGTATTCGTTTGAATAGCTTTTCACATTGATCCCGTTCTAGTTGCGACCGGTGAACATTTTTATCAGGATGGTATTTGAGGCATAAATTTCTGTATTGCTAATAATAAAGAAAGGACAAGCAAACAATTACATATAGTTCATGGTATATTATATTAGAGGAGTATATGAACAACACACAGTCTCCAAATAGAAAGAAAGAAGCGACCATATACTACCTTTAGCAACTAACCACCTACCTTTTTTATATCATCTTGAGTTGCATCTCTTGTGACTCCTAGAATCTTATAGGGATCTAATTCACCCTTGTTATTATTACCAATAGTAGAAGCACCATGGTAATAGTCCCACGATGATGACGATCTCCCACTTCTGGGGTAGTAGTTTCTGCTATCACTATGATTATTTGAAGCAACGACGACACTTTCCAGCCTGGTAGTATACAAGAAAAAGAGAGAAGACAAATACAGGAGAAATATCGTCTTTTTGATTGAAGTTTGCATGTGTTAGTTTATTATTTTGTTGGTTGGCAGCTAGCTTGGTTCATCAGATATATGGTTCTAGATTATGGAAGATAGATAGATACGATAGAGAGATAATAGATACAGTACGATAAATAATATGATGGGAGATGGGAGATGGGAGTTACTGTTGAATTTACGACTTCGGACGCTCTACGGACGCCGGTGAGTGCTTTTTGGTACTGGTACCAGGTACCGGCGGTACGTACGTAGGGGCGTACCGGTGTCAATTTTTGTAAAACGCCACTCACCTAACCGTACCACAGCAGCACCATACAGTACAACGTACGTACACCGAAACTCAAGAAGAAGAGCAACGTCTCTCTCGCCCCATGCCATGCCATCTCTTGGTTTCACAGAAACCCATTAGATACTTCATGCATGCCTCCATGCAAACAGAGTTATTTGATTTTACTTATAGAGTGACTAACTATTTGATTGATTGACTGCCATTAACGCTTGAACATCAAATATGATGAAACTATTATTGACACCTATTGTTGTCGTCTTCGATAGGTGCATCTCTGGAGTGAGCAGAAGAAATATGAAACTCGTGATTTTTGTGGTTTTATTATTACTACCCGGTGGAACTCTAGCGGAACAACAAGAACACCGAAAAATAATCCAAATGAATGCACCGACCATACAATCGCTGTCTGAATTTTTGGATCAAAATTCACTACTCCCATCCTCTGCATCATCTCCATCATTCATATCGCCCATCAAAGCAATTAAGGAGGATTCGATGACGAGCTCCTTGAAAATGTCCGTGTCAAGTAGAGAGGTCTATAAACCTGTTTTTCGACTACATACTACAACAATGTCTGTTGTCCATAGCAACAACGCTGATGAGGAGAGGCGATTGTTAATTTCTCCTACGAGTCATGATTTGAAATTACATCAGGATGAAAACGCATTTTCAAACACAATGCTAAAGGATACAGAAACTGTTGTCAATCAGAGTGCCCCCACATCCTGTGATGTGCAATTTATGGAATGTCTTGGTCATACCAAATGTGTGGCATGTTTTGAAGATTTTGAAAAGCAAAATATTGATTGGTCCATAATTGCGCCAAATACGCCATGTAATGATGTGTTAAATGTCGTTGCAGCCAAAAATAGATTGTGTTCCAATTTGATGAATGACAATGTGGAGCAGAGGGTGTTTTGTCAAACGTTTGATAGTTGTGTCATTTGGAAACAAGATGATTCCAATGCACCACCTGATGGGGAGAACGATGCTTCTCAAGATGGCAGTAATAAGGAAGAAAACATGTATGGTAATGCTATAGATTGCGATACCCTGACGTCATGTGATTGGAAAGGAATTAAACGTGGTTACATAGGGGATGGAATATGTCATGATTTTATTGATGGGTGTTACAATACAAAAGTGTGCAATTTTGATGGGGGGGACTGCTGCCCTGACACCTGTGACAATTCTTCTAATGTCTACGGTGGAAAGAAGTGTGGAAGTGATGGATATTTGTGCAGAGATCCTCAAAGTGAATTCTGTCAGACGTGCAACTCTATGAATTCGACGGATTATAGTAGCAACAGTCCACCAAGGTGTGAGACAGGAAAGATACCGTATAAGTTATTTCAGTATGATTCCTTTGGTGATGGATGGGACAAGACTGAAATGACCATTACCAACAGCAGAGAAGATCATACCCACACCCCACTGTACGATGGAAGATTGCAAGATGGGTCCGTGGGGATGGAATACGTTTGTCTGTCCACTCAGCCCGCTTGCTATCAAGTAAAACTTTTCGGTGGATATTGGGGGAATGAGGTGAGCTGGGAGATAAAACCCATGAAAAACGGCTCGCCGGCTATTGCATCGGGTGGCGCTCCCATGGACTGCGAGTTTCCCGTGAGTGGGGCGCACTGTGAGAATACTTGCACCGGTCGTTCTAATGTGGACGCTCAAGACGACGAAAAATATCATACATGGCACAAAATGGCCAATTGTATCCAAGACAAATGTGTTCTTCAGCTGGGACTGTGTGAGAATGATTTAGTTTGTAGTTCTTGCGTTGGTGACAACGCCACTCCTGCATATTGCCTTGCAAGTGATTTATTCAACGCTCTTGGATTATGCACCGAGTGCAATTGTGTAGAAGATACTGATAACGGACAAAAGAGGGAGTTTTGTCAACAAAAGTCGAGAGAAAAGCATGAAAATGAACAAGACACCTGGAATGGTAGTGATCAGAACACAGAGAATTCGCCTTCCTCTAGTAAGAGAGTCAGAGCATGTAGTTCTGAAGACTTTCAAAGCGGTTTGAAGTCTCTGAATGAATATGCAGAATGTTCCGGAGTTGATACAATGTCTGCTTTGTTGACCAACTTTGATCCGGACAACTTTGGAATGCTTGATGCCTTTGAAGATTGTTCATCAAAATATGCTGTAAGGAAGGTCGGAGTATCAGTAAGTTCTATCGGCTAAAGTGATGTACTTTACCCAAGATTACCCTTTCTCATCAATCATGCGCCATGCTAACATTATATATTTCTCTTAGGCATTGGATTGTATGAAAATACTGCAAGACGCAATAGTCAATCCTGGAAAGGTCACAGATCAAAGCAAGGCTGATCTTCCCATCCAAGCAATCTCTTCACTTGCAAAGGATTTACTCTACAATGGTGAACAATTTTGCGATTGTTCCTTCAAGATATCCTCCACTACCCCTGTTTGTCAAGATTTCATTCATTTCAAAACGCTTTTGTATGAATCTCTGGACGGATGCAGAGCTCTTGATTCAATTGACTGCGATGCCTGGGCAGAGTTTTACGTGCCGTGTAAGTCAAATCTTGTGAATAAGTTTCAAAGCATTGACTTCAGGAATAAGAAACAACAGTGCGATTATGTTAAAGATGGATGCGGAAATATCGGTCCATTACCTTCCTTCAGGCACTTAAATTGTGCCCAAGAAATCACCCAAGATGCTTGGAATTTCTATCTCAACTTTGCGGAAAACTGCCTGAAAAACGATCCTTGGGACAATTCCAAGCTTCCACATACACCCGAAGCACCAATGGCTACGCGTGATACAACCACAGATGACAATTACTTACCAGATCCAGAAGATGCGCCTGGTGGTGGCTTCATGCCCTATTACCAGAACAATAGCAGTGAAAAGAAAAAGAAATACATTCCGCCCGAAAAACGGCGCAAAGCCTCGTCGAAGAGACACAAAGTGCGCAACATTGTCTTCTTTTTCATACTTGCTGGTGGTGCCTATTGGTATTTCCGTACGCACTTTGGAGATTTTGACTACCATCGTTTTCGTTGGTCTCGAGGCAACTACTACTACGGAGATTCGGGAGATGCCATGTACGATTCTCTCACAATGCAAAATGCTCAAGCATCATTTGTGCCCCCAACGCTCCCTCCTCCTCCCTCTGCTTACGAAAACCCAGGGGTGAATAGTTTTCCAATGCACAATATCAACAATGCATTCCAAGGATAATCATGTCACGGAGAACGCATATAATCATGAGTCTCATACTCTATATGTATTATTCATTTATTACTATATATATAATGTCCTGTTTGCCATGACGCAGAACGATGTTTTAAACTAAAATATTTCAAATCGTCATGTAAAATATCACAAACAGAAACAACCGAAAACGATTAGCTTCATTCACCATTCAAATACGACAGCAGGTCGTCAACTCGATGTTTCCCTACTGGACGGATATCGAAGCTTGAATGGCTGTGTGCAGAGCTGAATGTCGTGTTTCAGATATTCGATACTGGATGGTATCACCTTGGACCGGATCGACCAAATTCTCTCCCGTGGATGCTTCCAGATAAACATCATCCGTCGTGTGGCCATCCTCGTCATTGTAGTAATAATCCTTGAGAAGTTGAAGCCTCCATTCTTCATCGTCTATACTATCATATTCATCATCTATATCATCTTCAGGATACATATTACGATCTTCTTGAAGAAATGCATAAGGAAATGTGGGATCAAACCTAGCATCACTCCTTGAAGCAGTTACTTCTGAACAGTCTTGACAGGAAGAACTCATCGTATCACAGGTATCAAATGTACCGTAAGACGAGATCCTCTTTTCACAGAGTTCCTTGGTCGCCTCAACACCAGTAAACACCGAGACGTTTTGTGAAACGCTTGCAGTTAAGTGTTCTTCTTGAACCTTTAAGGTATCAGTGTCTCTGGAATCCACCGGAGTCGCAAACTTGTTCTCCACCGACTTTCGAATGGTGCAATCCTCTGCTTCTTTATTTTTCGTAGACAATGACACTGAATCCGGACAGTCGGGTGCAGATAATTCTTTGCTTTCGTCACATTTTTTTGACGATGCCGTGCGAGAACCTCCTTTTCGGCCAAGAAAACCAAAATGTACAATGGCTTGAATTAAAATCACAGACAGCCAAGCGATCCATGAGAGCGAAAGCATGATGATGATGATGATGATGTGCCCAATAGTTTTTAAAAAAAGAAACAACGCAAGAAAGGCATGCAGGAAACAGATGACTTGGACCTTTCAATATGGTCTTGTTTAAAAGAGAGATACAAAGGGAGAGGTGCAAAGATACAGAAGGAAGGCGATTGCCAGTTGGGACGGACGAAATGAATTTGGCGCTTCAAGACAAATAAATCGATGATTGACCTTTTTTAGAGTATTTTTGATATTTTAGAAAAAAATCGTTGAAGGGATTGATGGGTGGGGGGGACGAGGCAGCATCCTTTGTTTTATGGGGGGAGGGGAGTAATAGAAAAAAAAGATAGTTTTTGATATTTTAGCTCAACTCGAGCCATTACCCATTTTACCCATTATACCTAACTATTACAGCTACAGCATGTACTTGTACTGGTGGTTTGACACCCAAAAGATACTTCTCTTGTTTACATGCACTGTACGTACGCGTACCGGTGTATTGTGTACCAGATTATTAGATACCTCTACTCTCTCTAGCTCTACAGTAGAGAGAGAGAGAGAGTAGAGATAAGGCCAATAATACACGTTGTGGATTTTTATTTTTTCTGGCAGGAAAAAATAAAAAATAGCCTAAAACAATAATACCCTTTCTGGATAATCACCCACTTAGAGCCTATGTTTAATAAAATAGTAATAAACTCGATTATCCAAAACAAAAAAGGCCCCTTTTTTCGTTTTGGATAATCCCTTTGATTAGCTTTTTATTAATCTAAAAGGCCCTGAATATCCTTGGTTTTTAGTCTTGTCCAGTTCAACAAGACCCCGAATTTTGTTGTCTTCTTCACAAAGCTCTGTTACAATGCGTAACTGCTTCATAGACGGAACTCACAATTTCACAAGGGGATTGTGTTTATCAACAAAATGACTTGGAACTACAATTGGCTATACGACCCCGACTTCCTCAATGATGTATACTTCTTCGGGGATGTCGAAGAAGAGCTGAATGCCTTTGTTCCTGCCAAGATCAGGAAAGCAAGAACAACCAACAGTTACACTGTCGAAGACCAATACGACAGTGTTTTTTACAAGACCTATATTGCCCCATCACTGGCACAAGACTCAAAAATTCATGATATTACAGATCGCCTTGGGCGCAAGTTCTGTCAGCGTTTCAGAGTCCCGTTACCAGTCTTCGAAGAAATCTGCACTGACCTCAGAAGGGTTCATAATATACCCGAGGCAAAGTATGATGCAAAAGGGGCTGAGAGTGTCAAGATCTCCCTGCTAGTAGTGTTGGGAGCACTTCGTTCTGTAGCGAGTGGATGCACATTTGATGCCATTGAAGAATTGACTTGTGTTGGTCAAGATACTCATCATCATTTTTTTCACGATTATTTCAGCAGGTGGGGAGAAGCTGCGGCACAAAACAAATGATCGTCATGCCCAATACTATGGAAAAAATTAATCATGTTGTATGGCAATATGAGAGACGTGGATTGCCGGGTTGTGTTGGATCGATTGATTGTGTGCATCTATGCTGGGATAGATGTCCCGCCTCATTGCATTCGTCATGTAAAGGTAAGGATGGTGTACCAACTTTAGGATTTCAAGTCATATCGTCACACACAAAAAAATTATGCATGTGTCCAGATATTTCTGGGGAACGTATAATGATAAGACAATAGCAAGAATCGATTGTCCTTTGTTTGATTTGTTTCGTAATGATGATTCTCCTTTGAAAGGTCTGAACTGGACAACAAAAACTTCGGATGGTGGAGAGAAGCGGCATCTTGGTGGCTATCTCATTTGCGATGGGGGATACCATGAATGGGGTTGCCTCATTTCACCATACAAGCATCAGCTGCCGGGTACTGTGTTGGAGGCATGGTCGAAGTCTATCGAGTCTGTTAGGAAGGATGTGGAATGTGTCTTTGGTATTTTGAAGAAAAGATTCTTACTGTTGAAGCACCCAATCAGACTACACGATCCAGAGCAGATACACAGGGCTTTTTTGACGTGCTGTGTCATCCATAACATCCTCATTGATTATGATTTGTATGATGAAAGGAATGATGTTGAATATGGATTATTGGAACAGTCGGCAAATCTAAGAGCAAGTCGTTCGCGACATGTCACGGGAGTGTCTGGTGTTAGAAGTCGCTTCCGGGGGGTGTATCTAAATGATGAAACTAATATCCTGGAAGACGTCAATACATTGGTTGCTGATCAGTCACCATTGTTTCATCGACGCAGGGAGAGTCTGATAGAACACCTCTCGGCAGTGTAATTCTTTTACCTAGTACTACTACTAACTAGTAATAATCCAATCTATTCTAACTAACTAGTAATAATCAAATCTATTGTTCATTATGTTTTACTTTAAACAGTCTGCCTTCCATCGTGTCGGGTCATGTTGCCACTGTGATAGAATGCTTTTTGAATGAAAGCGATTGAAAGACATTCAACTTCAAATTGACCATTCATACAATCGTCATCAAACAACAGACCACATAGGCCGATAAAAATCACATGTCAAGTCAACCACAACCAACCTTTCTATTCAGGTATGAATGAAAGAGATGAAACAAACAACAACCAACCAAATGAAATGGAGTCGTCCTGTCTTGCTTGCAACATCCGTGATCTCATAACATTCCTTGTTCATCATGAGTTCTTCAGCAGTATCGGCAGCCGTAACTTATGGATCTCTCTCCGTCAACTGTAAGAGAGTATTCATGAGAGTCATGACATGGGCTGTTACAAAGGTAGGACTGGCAATGCAAGAGAGAGGATCGAAAACAGCACAGGAAATCCAATGCGAAACAACACAGGAATTTGTCCAACTTGTCAACTCATCGGACATCGCATTGATGTGCCAAGAGTTTTTGAGGACCGACACTCCTAGTGTTGCCAAGATTGCAGTCATCAAAGACACCATCACAATAGACTACACTGCTATGGGTAATGACAAGGTAAAGTAATTATTGTTATTATTTTATATAAAACTATGGTATATCTAACTGGGGAATTGTTGTGTTGTTGTGTTTTCCTCCATAGGTATTGAGGAAATGGAACGAGTTAAAACACGCCTATCGTAACATCTACTGCCCGAACTTCATCTATGGCAGTGGATTGAATGAAGATGATGCTCTTATCAATTGCATCAAAGCCCACTGGGCTTACAAAAAGAACAAAAATATCAAAACCCACAACAACAGATGTGTTCTGAACCGGAGACCCCATGAACGCAAACCCCTTGTGACTCCAGAAGAAGCTCCCGAATCGATCACGCAATCTGGACAAATATACCCTGAAGCCATTGTCTACATCCGTGTGGTAAAAGATCATCCTGTATTCCTTTCTCCAATTCGACCTGCCGCGTCTGCTACCCAATCGCCCACCAACAACAAAGAAACCACTACTGAAGGCCAAGAATCTGCAGATCTGGAAGATGCAACATTTTGTAGCCGCATGACTTCCCAAGGACTGTTCAAGAGTAGAAACAAGCAACGTGAGGAGGAAGAGCGTAAGAGGAAAACACAACAAGCAAACATGAAACAGGAAGTAATTGACCTTACCAAGGAAAAACAAATCAAAGTTGCTGAACGGCATGCCAAAGCTGCAAAAGCCCATGCTGATGGAGTTCAGTGGCAAACAAAAATTTCAGCTCTAAAACAGGCCAAGGAATTAGGGGTAAGTGCAGAAACCCTTCGTCCTTATATGATGCAGACCTTGCATGCTCTATTCAACAACAAAACTGATGAAAATACGGATGATGACATTGAAGTTTTGGAGGTGGTGAAAAGTGAGGATATGAAGAAGGGTGGAAAACAAATTTCAGGTAAGAATAAACGTGAACGTAGCATGAAGTGCTGTGCTGGGAAGGAATGCATCGATGCAGATGCAGAATTATCTGTTGATGACGAGGCTTATGAATGCCACGTGTGCGGGGAACTTGCACATATGTTTTGTTGTCATCCTGCTCCTGGCGTCGATGACAAGGAGATTTGTTTCAAATGCTTGTTGATCACTCCATCTGCCATGCAGATGCTTGACAACTAAATTTAGCGATCGGGCTTAAACATCAGGAGTTCGGGTTCTTCTTTGATTTGTACCCCTCCCCCCTCTGAATAAAAAATAAAAAAAGATATTTCTGTGTTCATTGAGTACGTACTTTATTTTTACTTGTAAGAAATATGTAGTAAAATGCGGGAAAATAGAGCCTACGAAGCGTTAATAAAAAATAAAAGTCCGCAACGTATATTATTGGCCTAAGAGAGAGAGAGTAGCTAGCTAGGGTGTAGCACTCTGTCCGTATTATGTACTACTTTTAAATGGTACGCTTGTACAACTGCAGTAGTAGTAGGTATCGATAGTTGACGAGCACGGGTACCGGTAGTAGAGGTCAGCAGTATTGTACTCTTGTCCGTAGACCCTCTCTCTCTCTCTACTGTAGAGTGACGGAAGGCTAAGGTGTCCACACTGCTTACTCTGGTAAAGAGAAGAGGGAAGGAACCGGGAGAGCTTCATGGGCAGGACGATGATGTCAAGTGGTTGAGTACTAGAGTCAAACAAGCTAACTGGATAATTATATATTATATAAATTGTGCGATAGAATATACATTTGCTCTGCAGAACACTTTCATCATAACTTTGGCACTTAGAGAGTCCAGCTGTGGTAGCTCTCTCTGTAGCCCATACCAGTAGTGTAATAGTACACAACTGAGTACCAAGACTGTGTATACCGGTATGTTTAAACACTCCCCTAAAGCCAGTCATTGGAAATAATTGGGTTGGACAATGCTTAGTAGGGCCAGTACCAGATAAACAGTGTTCGATATCACATTCCAGCCAAAAACATAAAAACAGCTGGTTACAGTGGTTCAGATCTAGCTTAGTCCACTGAATAAGATTCATTCTAAATAGTGCATGCCACGGTCAACTCTTGGTTGTGGAAAAGGGAAGAAGTAAACAGATCAAAGAGCAGAAGATAATTGAATGGAGTTCAATTAAATTGATAATTAAAATAATTAAGATGTAGATTAAAAAAGATTAGCACGCAATGTCCAATGGACCATCGCCATAACTAATAAAAAGATACTACTGTAGATATACTATGTGAACCTATGCGTTATAAGCTAACCATCAGATTAACTGTAAAAGTACTAACATATAATTAGTGCCGTAGCGCATCT
>JAAMXU010007333.1:0-25248 GCA_019693545.1 Chaetoceros muelleri | reverse complement strand
CCCCCCCCAAATCTGTGGCTTTCAATGATAGCATGGAGTGGATGCTATTATTATTCAAAAGCTGGTTCGATTCTTCAAATGTTAACTTTTTCATTGGTTGCTCCAATCTGGAGGTGAAAAGTACCATTTGTAAACACATGTGTGATGCGGTACGGTCCTTTCTTTTGCATTTCTAACTTGCGCTGGATGCCTGTTGGTTGCAAGTAGACTTTATCACCAACTGAATATTGATGGTCAATCCGACCTTTATTTTTGCAAGCAGTAATCGTTCTCCAATCTATGATAGTCTTTATATTAAAAATCATATCGCATCCGAAGACTAATTGTGCAGGAGTGGCACCTAGCATTGAGTGATACGATGCATGTATAGCCCAAGCAATTGAACTGAGGATCTTGCCCCAAGGATCAATGTAATCAAACACGCGATTGCCTAAATCTTTAGTGCAAATCATATTGTGGATCACTTGATGTACTCGCTCAACTGGTGCATTTGCCTGTGGATTCTCCACGGTTGTGCATTTTGGCCTTATATCGAAAGCTTTGATGAGAGGCTGAAAATCCTTCTTAATTCAAACTCAGTGACAATGGTAGTCAAGTCTTTGGCTCCAGGTGTCAGCCAAATTGTATAATATCTGATGTTGAGATCCAATGCCAAAGCGAATTGGTATCCTTCTAGTTCCTGAAGTGTATTGGCAATACATGGCAGGGGATATGGCTTTCTTTTTATTAATTTGTTGACCTTGCGATAGTCACTGATGAAGCACACTGTACCATCCTTCTTTGGAATAATGAATACAGGCGTTCCACATTAAACTAAACAAAGCAACTCTTTTCTAAAAGTTTCTTTGTTTATATTTGGAACAGGATAATATTGAGAACTCACAGGCTTAGCATTCTCACATAGCTCAATATTGACTGGATCAGTATTCCACATTCCCAGTGTTCCATCAAACAGCGCTTCATACTTCTGAAGAAGCCCAAGCAAGCTGAGTTGCTGCCATTTGTTCAATTGAGTTGCCTTAGCTACTACCATTTGCAAATATGCCTTAGTATGGTAATCACTGACAAGGATTTTGACTATCCTGTCAGTGGCTTCGGATGTGACTTTTGGTTCTTCTGAACGTGCAATCACCTGTCTTAGTTCTCTGGACGAGATATCAGCTCGCCGTACAGGGAATTCACTATTTTTCATAGCAATTGATCGGCCATTCATCTGAATGGTGCAATCGCTTTATTGAACATCAATGCCCAGAGCATCGCAGAGGTCCTGGCCAATAATGATGTCGTAACTTATTCCTTCATCCTCGCTATTATCGATAGCAAAGCGATGTCGGACTATGTTGGTTTGGCTAAACTCGGGCAAGTGAATTCCTAGCTTGGCCTTGTACTTGGGTATAGAAACTGCCCCCCGCGACTTTGTAGGAGACTCTCATCTATTTTTCACACCAGCATCAAGAATGAAGGAGCATCGAATGATGCTATGGGTGATTCTTCCATTATGTCAAAAGCAACATTCAGATTTGACATCTCCTTTTCAAGTGCATCACGCCAAAAGGTGTTGCCATTCTTTTCATCTAGTTTATAAGCTTCTTCTACAGTTCTTGGGATCTCAATACCATACTTGTGCATCATGCATTTCACCCTAGCATTCACAGCAGAGATGATTGTATCACGCTTTTGCAATGTATATGGGACCGCCAGCAGAATGTGGCTTCATCAGCAATAACTTTAGCAATGGCAAATTCAGCAACTTCAATAGAATTGGATTCCTTCATTAAAGATAGAGGTATGCATTGCTCACTTCCATCCTTCCAGGCAACTAATAGTTTTCAACCTGCAGTGGGTTTCCACATGCACTTTTGGCCACTCTTTTGTCCTAATATTTTTGTTAGACTTCAAGATGCCATTAGACTCCTCCTTCTTGTAGTAATCAACAATTCCATCCAAGATATTATATGAATGACCTTCACTGTCAACCTGAGCATAAATATTTTCCGCTATAACATTTGCACCATACTCGCGAACTGCTCCACATGGAAACTCAACATCATATACCATAGTATTCAATAATGGATTACTATTGTACCTACCAATGTTGAGCCCATTTTTGTCCTTTGATCGCCCAATGAGGACTTTCGTAGATTGCATATTCTCCCCTTGAGGTAGATTGATTAAGTGATCTGTGATGGGCTTCTCAATTACAGCACAGCCATCACTATTCACAGGATCTTCATCCATTTCATGAATCGGAGGGGGATCTAGCTCACCATCTGCATAAGGAATATAATCTGATGGAGGAGACTTGGAGGGAGGAGTCATAGCAGTACCAAGCTTACTCATGACAATATCATCAAAGATAGCACGCTTACGCTTCTCACTCTCTGATGTCAATTCCTCAGGAAGTAGTGGACACAATGATTGACAAGGAACAACGGTACCCTTTGAGGTCAAAATAAATTGCGACATTTCACTCCCCTCATTCTTGGCAGGCCCTAAAATATGCCCAAGACACTCTTTTGCTTCAGGGAAAGTGTCAGACATAGTACGGTAGTATACCCATCATTGATACCAACCAAAGTTGCAATATTGGAAATATTACCTTGCTCACCAAATGTGGCTTCATATTGAGTCACTCCATTGTTTTGGAATAGTGGACAGGGCACTGCATTATGAATACTGTATTTGCATGCCGCTCCAAACAATAATCCCATAACACCATAGGAGCATTGGTGGACTGGCACAAATCTTGTCTGACCACCTCTTTCAACAAACCGATATATAACTCTGCACGGTTAGTCAATTGTATTCCTTCTTTGGCTCAAGTACACGCATAATTGTTCCAACTTGATGACAGAATCAAATCCTCCAGAACAATGGGTCTTAATAAACTGATAGAAAGCTATGGTGCCTGCACTAGTACTTACTCTGGTAAACAGAAGAGGGAAGGAACTGGGAGAGCTTTGTGGGAAGGACGATGATGTCAAGTGGTTGAGTACTAGAGTCAAACAAGTTAATTGGATAAACATATATTACATAAATTGTGTGATAGAATATACATTTGCTCTGCAGAACACTTCCATCATATCTTCGGATGTACAAAAATGTTACAACTTTAGCTATAATGAGACATTCAACTGTAGCTAAAAAATATTTTCAATCCGGTGAACATGATACGTAGATTCATATTGTTTTTCTACATGATGCATAGATGCATATCTTTTCTACGTGAGGTGTCCAAAAAAATTATGAAAAAAATATGAGACACGTAATACGTAGATCAATACGAATTTGCTACGTTACGCAGAGATACATATATGAGACTCGTGATACTTAGATTCATATGGTTTTTCTACATGATGCGTAGATGCATATCTTTTCTACGTGAGGTGTCCAAAAAACTTGTGAAAAAAATATGAGATACGTAATAATACATAGATCGATATGGATTTGCTACGTTATGCAGAGATGCATTTATTTTCTACGTGAGGTGTCTAAAAAATATTTTTTCCTACCGTGAGGTGTCTAGTGTCTAAAAAATATTATTACCGGCTTTAGCTTGGTCTATACCTCATTAAATTCTTGCCGCGACGGTGTGTGTGTGTGTTTGTTTGTGTGTGTGTGTGTGTGTCGTGTCCACACTATCAACGGAAGACATTTTATTCATGGACTCTGGACAATATTCTTCTAAATTGATATGGCAAAGAGACATTAAATATGTCTTGTTTGCTCTATGACATGTCAACAGTGAATACAAGGCTGCTAACTCATGGCATTGTAGACTGCTAACTCATCGATTGCTCTACACACTACCAATGGAAGACATTTTTCATTAACAATCTTAGACATTAATTTACTACTAAGACAAGGCTTTTGATATGTCATGTGACATTGTTTGGCCTTCTGACTTCTACAATAGCTACAGTGTACTGACGTAATACTACGTAATACACTACTACACTACTTACTGCTATTTTCTGAAGTATTGTTCTGTACTGTATGCAAAAAGCATTAACATTCTGCTGGTAAAAACCTACTACAGTACACTAAATCTTTTCATACGGTACGTTGTACTATACTGTGCAACATAAAAAGCATCTTGCTTCTAAAGTCGGTCTGTGCTCTGCCTTGTCAAAGATGTAATACGTAGATAGATACGGATATGCTACATCACGCATGGATGTTTGTTTTTTCTACATGACTACCTACATAATATTCGCAGAGCGTCGAAAATATCATGCCAGGTACTCCGGTTCCTCTACAAGACCCCCCATGCCCGTTTTCCTCGAAAACAACAAGGTTTTATAGTACATAACTAAGTACCAAGACTGTGTTTACCAGTATGTTTATACAAGAGGATACATTCAATTGCCCATAACTCTTTACTTTAGCATCTTTCTACACTTGAGCACTTTAATATCTCATCCAAATATTTTCTTGGATCTTAGGTTAGCTCTCTAGCTGCAACTTTAGTAGCCTGCCACATACATAACTACAGTTTTTGTCCTCACACTGATGGCGCTGTGTCATAATATTGTTGCCTTCTTGTTTTGCAAATGAGACGGCCTCAGCCCACCGGCAGATAAAGAGTATAACCCAAAAGAACATCAACCACCACGAACTTTGTTGTGATGAGGATACACCACCACACCACCTGCACTGGCTGCTGCTACTGAAATGAAGTGGCCAAGTACAAATATACACTCTCTCAGTATTACTAGTAGCAGCTAGAGGCATCCACTTGGCCACTACTACTACCAAGGAGGGCAAGGTAGGAAGAGTAAAACAAACACCTAAAAACTATGACCCAGAGGCAGCAGATTAGTCTTGAGAAACAAACTGCATAAAGATACTTTGAAACGTCTACTACTGTGCTGGAAACCAAACATGTTATGGCTTATTGTAACCCATGGTATTATCGCACTATGATATAGGACAGTACAATTATTTCCCTCCTGTGCACCATTCTATCTCTAGATCCTAACAACTCTCACAGGTTTTACATATATGGCCAAACCAAGAATATTGAAAACTTTTTTCTTGACAATGAAACTTATCTCAAGGTAGAATCTAGAATTTGGAATAACAAACATGGTGGCAGACTAAATAGGAAGGAAAATTACAATGTTTCTCTGAATGTAACCTACCCGATGCCAATTGATTTCTTACTATGATTCTGACAAATGACCTTGATATCATGACTGGTGGGTCACCATGAAATGGAGTACATCAACCAACTAACATAAGAGATAACCTCCCTTTCCAGAGAACTTGAGGATCTTTTACTACAGGATGACTCCAGTGAAGACATTAGCATTGCAATTCTTGAACTGGGACGTAACAACTGTGTAACCTCATTACTACATCTACATTGTATCAACACTCTTGCAACTACCAGTGCACTACTAAACTACTCAGGTGTTCACAAAGTTCGTTTACTTTAAAAAGTGAGATTATACCTAAACTAAATCCTAATCATCTCACTCTATACTCCTAATGTTTTGGAAATCAATTCCACTCTAGAACAATCCCTTGTATTCATTGAATCTGAATCAGCTTGTTCTACTTCAACAAACTCAGTTGACTTATTGGCTTTCAATCTCTTATAGACTCCTTCCGTTCTAGATTTGTGACGTTAGTCTCATACCATCAGTTTCCCTACTCGACATGTGAATATCTTTAGCCAATAGGTTTCACCTCATCTCTATCAAAAACTATATCTGGGCACTTCCTTGGTCTCCCACACAAAGTGGCTGTGACGGAATCATAGTACCATATATTTCAACACATAAGTGTCAGTAGCTCTGCAATTATTACAAACAAGTACAAAAGGTTTTGCCACCACATTGTAATTCCCATATATAGTCCATACAAGTTTGTATGCATTTGCCCTCTGGCAACCATATGACCCTTTCTTTGACAGTTCTCACCCATGCTTATATCTAATATCATGCGACAATTGATCTTTTGGTAACCTGGTGGTAGATCACCTATACTTCCTTGATATTCTTCAAAAGCAACAATGCAAACGTTCTTTATTTTCTGGCAAATGACATCCCACCATAATGTATGGCCATTCTTTTCCTTGTCAAATATTCTAGCTTCCTCCACAGTCTTTGGGATCCGGATACCAAACTTGTGTGTGTGTGTTGCCAGTACTTGGATTTTACCTTCCTGATAATCCAATTTCTCTTTTTGATTAGATGCTGAGGAACCCACCATGCAAATGCTGGTTCATTGCTGGAAATCCGTTGTTGATGAACATATTCAGTCAATTGGACATGATAACTTTCTTTCACATCCTTGAGAGCTTCCCAAGTGCAAGAACCATCCCTCTGTTGGATCAATATTTCCCATCCTTTCTTGGTCTCTTTACGTTGTTGCCCACCATTGGTGCTAGATTTGATGAATGCTTCATCGTGTGGTTTCAATTGACTTCCATCAACATGATGATCAGCAATGGCATCCATGAGCACATAATACTTCCATTCCTCATCAACTTGAGCAAATAGATTCTGAGCAATAGTGTTCTTAGCAGCAAGAAATGCCTCGTATCCATCAAGATACTCAACTTCATATATTCTCGTATCAAGTATAGTAGGATTATCATTCCGTTGGCTGTACCAATTGGTATTCCATTTGCATCTTTGAGCCAATTCATAACTCGGGCATATTATGGACCTTCACTATCATGAGGTAATGCAATATCCACATTCAAATATGTGTCTTTAAGAACCTCTGGGTAAAATCATCGACTTTGGGGATAACTTCATTAGTGTATACCTTCTGAAATTCCTCATGGAAGTCTTCATCTTCCTCTATGAGGATAGCCCAATCATCTGGATTAGGCTTATCACTAATGTAACCTCTACTGATACCCTTCATCTTGGTTTGAAAAATCTCATCAAATTTTATCAAGGTATCCTCAACCAAAGCTTCTCAAGAATGGTAACTCTCTGTACGGTCGATCTTGATATAACAGTAACCCTCTGAGTCAATACATGGTAACACATTAACCCACCAGTGCGGTGAGATATACCAAACCATCTACCAGGTTCATTTGGTGACAGTCCAGGATTGTCTTCATACCAGAGGAGTTCATCATAAAAACCAAAATCAAAATATTCAGAAATGTCTGCTGTCTCACCTATCACATGAATTATAGGAATGCAACCCTCCAGACCTCCAGCAGAGGTATGTGTGAGGGACATTGTATTGGTCACCCACCCTCTGCATTATAAATATATTTAGGCATACCAATGGAGGATTTTGCATGAGGACCAAACCCTAAATTACTTTCATGTAAAAAATCTAGTTTACGGCATGAAGCAAAACAATACTTTTTCCATACCTAAACTCCTAGAACTCTCCTCTAGAGAGAGATACACAATGGTAAAATACAGGATGATGTTAAATTCATTGTCTTGTCATATATTATGCAATACACAGTATCAGTTTACCATCAAGACCATTAAACAATCGTCCACCTGCTGGTCGAGACAAAAACATAAACTCTGAAAAATGCAAAAGGCATACCAATTTTCAAAAGAAACGTGGAGCTTCCTGCCTCTGTAGGAAGATCACTACATGATCTTATGAATAGATTCTTTCAAGATGAAATGAACTTAGAGACACCAATTACTCAGTTCCCATCACTTGTGAAAGTTTTATTAAACAATGAGATCAAAAAAAAAGAGATATCAAGGACATGATATTTGATCTTAGTGCCACAAAAAAGCCATCATAATGGATGGTATTAATCCTGAGACATGTGTTGCTGCTGGTCTATTTTGGAAGGCCACGAATCTACACACAGGAGAGTCAGACAAAGGTCCAGGGGTCAAAGATGAGGAAACAACAGAAATGAAAGGGCATGGTAAAGAAGGATCAAAAAGAAAATCAGTTACAATGGGTGCAAGGGACAAGAAATATGAGTCCCCTGAGAAAAAGAAAAGTAGTGAGGGAGGTCGACAGGCAGGTAAAAAAATTGAATGGCAGACAAGTTGACATAGATGCGCTACGACAATTAATATGTGTAGGTAGTTTTACCCTATTTAGCGGTTAACCTGCCAGTTAACTGGTCACACACTTATTGTACATAGTAATCAATAGTAGTATCTTTTTTATTAGCTACAGTGATCGTCTGTTAGACATCATGTATCTAATCTTTTTTATCTACAACACACCTAATTTTATAATTTCCCTTTTAATTGAATTGACTTCAATTATTCCTTTTTCCATACTGTTTATTCTTTCCCTTTTCCACAACCAAGAGTCGACCGTGGCACAGTAATATTACTGTTATGCCTAATTGCTGTTGTGTGAATTAACAGGGAGCCCAAAGTAGGTTCAAATCAGTAACGGTAAAAACCTCACGGCAAGACCACGAGTTTCCAACAAAAATCGACAGAGATCGAAACAAAATTTTTCCTTCAAGATGAGTTCCCAGAAGAAGAAATCTTCCAGCCGCGGTTCTACACCAAGAGGTGATCGTGAACCCGGACTCACTCCCCCGATCCCTTTTGTTCCTCTGAAGGTGGATGATGGAGATGAGCCACTGACTGTGGACATCACGATCAAGAAGAACACAAAAAAGAAACCGACCAAGGTCAATACTGAGAAGAAGACCTTCTCGGCTATCGAGACATTCACGGAAAACGGAGCTTTCGTCGTGACCATTCTTAAGAGGCTCCAGACGGAGATCTTCGAGCATCTCGGCATCTCGAGCGACCCCAAGAAGGTGGACAATTGACTGGATTACCTTTTACAGGTAACTACCAGCCATGCGAGAGATCAATTGGTCGAAATTTTTAAACAAGGAAGACAACAATTCGCCTTAATGTTTGCTGTTTCTAATCAGCAGCGTGAAGCGTTTGTCCGAGATAAAGGCGTCTTCTTTGAATGGCTCCTGAATGGAGACTAAACCGATATCCCTGAGGATACCCTTCAAAAACTCAGAGAGACGGCCGACGAGTACTGTCAACAGTATGAGTCATATGTCTGGTTTGAGATGGGGAAACTCATGTGGATGAGGCATCAAACTGTGCAAGATGAGCACATTCGTTACCTCGAAAACAAGATAATCAAGCCCTATGACATGGCAATAAGGGACTTTTACGACTGAGTTGTTGAAATGTACTCTTTCATTTACTACCTGCAGCCACCTTCAATGAATAATCAGGTGTGGTATGAGGCCAAATGGCATATGCTCAGTGCACTTCCATCCAAAGAACGCATTCGTGTTGCCATTCGCAATGGCCTTCCTAGATCAATGCAAGACAAGCTTGATCAAAAGGATGATGACTACCGCATGGTGAGTAATGAAACATTCCTCGATTATCTCTATCGTCTCGTGATAGATGATAGACAGGAAAGAGCCGAGAAGCAGAGGCTCAAGGAATCCCTCGAGAAAAAGGGAAATCTCAAAGCTGCTGAAGCAGTAGAGACTGGTCGTATCCCAAAGAAGGATAAGAACAAGCGCCAGAGTGATGCCTCCAAAAAGAGCAGCTCCAAGAAAACCAAGAAAGGCAAGTATTGTGATTGGTGTGCCAACCATGGCAAAGAGGACAGATTCGTCCACAGCCATAATGAAGCAGATTGCAACTTCAAGAAGGCTGCCGCTAAGGAAGCCAACGCAAAGAAGCGATCCAAGAGTGGATCGGGCAGATCTCTAAATGCTCTCAAGAAAGAGCAGAAGAAAATCAAGAAGATCCTAAGGGATGATTCCCTTTCTTCTGAGGCGAAGCAGCATAGAATCAACAAGATCTACGATGGTGGCTCTAGCCGCAAGAGGAAGCATCATTACTATTCCTCCTCTTCTTCTTCTTCCTCCAATTACTCCTCCGACTCTGACTGATATGCTCCCAAGTCGGATGGAGACTCATATTTGTCCAGAAATTCTATAAGTAGAAAACCAAATAAAAATAGAAAGAAATCAAAAAATAAAAATAAAAAGAGTGGAAAAGTGAAAAAACGTAGAAAAGAGAGTAGTAGTAGGCGTGTGAACCGCCTTGATAAAATAATCAGCAGGAATTTACACTTGAATGAGGTTTTAGTATCAAGTATAGATCGTATTTTATATAGTATTAAAACTGACAGTAGCGTAGATCGGACATCTGAGGATGTTTGTAAACCTCTGACTTTTGTCAATGTCCACCGTAGTAAAAACGATTTCCCGGTTGTTCATTGCAGACTAATTGCACTAGTGGATCCCGGTTCCACTCATAGCATTGTGAAGCGCTCGGTCAACGGAGTGCGAAACAAGAAAATGCAGAAGAACAAAGTCTCCTACAATGTTGCAGGGGGCAAGTTCCACACTAAATACGAGGCTAAACTAGGAATTAGTCTGCCCGAATTTACGATGGTGAAGGAATAGGCTATGATCTCATCATTGGCCAAGATCTCTGCAAGACTATGGGAATTGATCTTCATTATAGTGATTGCACCATTCCGATGAATGGCATGTCAATCGCTATGAAAAGCAGCAATTTCCCAATTCGACCATCGGCAATATCGTCCAGAGAAGTCAAACAAGTGATCGCACAGTCTGAAGAACTGAAGGTCACAGCTGAGGCAACTGATAGGATAGTAAAAATTCTTGATAGTGATTATCACAAAGCAGATTTGCGAAAAGTGGTAGCCAAGGCAACTCAATTGAACAAACGGCAGCAGCTTAGCTTGCTACGGCTCCTACAGAAGTATGAAGCGCTGTTTGATGGAACACTGGGAAAGTTGAATACTGATCCAGTCAACATAGAACTGCGCGAGGATGCTAAGCCTGTCAGTTCTAGGTATTATCCTGTTCCAAAAATAAGCAAAGAAACTTTTAGAAAAGAGTTACTTTGTCTAGTTGACATTGGAGTGCTAACTCCAGTTCAAGATTCAGAATGGGGAACGCCTGTATTCATTATCCCAAAGAAGGATGGTACAGTGCGCTTCATTACAGATTATCGTAAGGTCAACAAATTAATAAAAAGAAAGCCATATCCCCTGCCACGGTCACCAAATTTGGCAAGTTTAGATATAACGTTTTACCCATGGGCATGTGCTGCTCTGGTGACGTCTTTCAAGCCAAGGTAGATCAACTACTTGGCGATATTGAAGGTGTAAAGACTTATATCAACGATATTTTAGTCATCAGCAAGGGATCCTTCCATGACCACTTGAAACAGTTGGATACTTGTTTCAAAAGAATTCAAGAAGCCGGACTGAAAGTGAAGGCTGATAAATGCAGCTTTGCCCTTAGTGAGATCCCGTATCTAGGATATATCATCTCACGCGAAGGTATCAAGCCTGATCCTGCGAAGATTCAAGGGATCATGGACATGAATCGTCCAAGGACAACCACTGAAGCAAGAGCTATCATTGGGTCCGTCCAATATTATAGAGACATGTGGAGACAACAATCACAAATTCTCTCCCCACTCACTGAAGTGTCCAGTGGTCCAAAAAATAAGAAACTTGTATGGAATGACGAACTGGAGTCCGCATTCCTCGAATTAAAACGAATGGTTTCGCGAGAGATGCTTTTAAATTACCCAGATTGGAGTAAGCCATTCGATATACACACAGATGCCTCCGATTGCATTCTTCAGTCAAAGACTATCGAAAGCACAGAGAAATTATACTATGACCGAGAAGGAACTTCTCTCCATCGTAGAGTGCCTCAAACAGTTTTGAGGTATCCTGTTTGGTTATAAAATCAATGTGTTTTCAGACCAAAAGAATTTGGTTTATGCAGCTATGGTTTCAGAATCACAGAGAGTGATGAGATGGCGACTAATACTCGAAGAGTTTGGTCCAAACATTCAACATATGTGCCCTCAGCAAATTGTGATCGAGATGAGCTTGAACCCAGTATTGCTCAGCATCACGCGAAAGAATTATTCGCTTTTGAGGTGAATACAGCCAATGATGATGGTTTTCCCCTCTTGCTCATCAAGGTGTTCAATGAGCAACAAAAGGAATTAAATAATAATAAATCTAAAATAAAAGCACTTTTGAAAAATAAGAAATCCGGATATAATAGTCGCCTTTTTGAAGGTCATACATTGATTATGTATGAGGATAAGATATATGTGCCTCAATCTCTTCGTGGACGCACGTTAGAGTGGTATCATTATTATCTTAATCACCCTGGTGGTGACCACTTGGCTAATACATTATTGCAAGTGTGCTATTGGAAGGGCCTTGCACATCAAGCCAAGCAGTTTGCTAAAGCGTGTCAGCAATGCCAAAAGTTCAAACAACACAAGGCGCGTTATGGATTGCTCCCACCCAAAGATATAGGAGAACTACAACCATGGCATACTGTTCATGTTGAAACAACCGGCAAATAATATAGTTAGCACTGAGCTGAAGCTCACATGCATGACTTTTATCGATCCAGCTACTGGATGGTTTGAAATAGCAGAAGAGCCTACTTATGATCTTGATGAGGTCAAAGCAGGTAATAAAGAATATATAGATAAAACATCTGCTAGAATAAGTCAATTATTCAATAACTATTGGCTATCAAGATATCCTCGGCCAGTTGAAGTTGTATACGACAACGGCTCCGAATTCAAGAAAGATTTCCAACCTCTAATCGAAGATTTTGATATAAAGCCAAAATGCACAACCGTGGAGAATCCGCAGGTGAATGCACCAGTTGAGCACGTTCATCAAGTAATTCATAACATGATTCACACTAAAGATTTACGCAATCGTGTATTTGATTACATTGATCCCTGGGGCGAGATCCTCAGTTCAATTCTTGCTTGGGCTATACGTGCATCGTATCACTCAATGCTAGGTGCCACTCCTGCGCAATTAGTCTTCGGATGCGATATGATTTTTAATATAAAGATTATCATAGATTGGAGAACGATTACTGCTTGCAAACAAAAACAAGTAATCAAAGATAACCTCGGAGAGAATAAAGGTTGGATTGACCATCAATACTCTGTTGGTGATAAAGTCTACTTGCGACCAACAGGCATCCAGCGCAAGTTAGAAATGCAGAAAAAAGGACCGTATTGCATCACGCATGTATTTGCAAATGGTAGTGTTCGACTCCAGATTGGAGCTACTAATGATAAAGTTAATATTTGAAGAATCGAACCAGCTTTTGAATAATAATTGCATCTTCCTTCAAATCTGTCATAGAACACCACAGATTTGGGGGGGCAATGACATAAATGCGCTATGAAAATAAATATGTGTAGGTAATTTTACCCTATTTAGCGGTTAACCTGCTGGTTAACTGGTCACACACTTATTGTATGTAGTAATCAATAGTAGTATCTTTTTTATTAGCTACGGTGATCGTCCATTAGACATCACATATTCAATCTTTTTTTAATCTACAACACACCTAATTTTATAATTTCCCTTTTAATTGAATTAACTTCATTTATTCCTTTTGCCATACCGTTTATTCTTTCCCTTTTCTACAACCAAGAGTTGACCGTGGCACAAGTAGAATGTTGTCTTGTTGTGCTGAAAGAAAGAATTTTGCCCAGTGGAGCAGATATGTGGAAGATAGTAGTAGAGGAATGTGGAAAGTTGCCAGGGACAAAGGATTGGAATAGAAATTGAGTATCCTGCATGAAAAATTAAAGAAATTGGCTCAGCAAATGAAACCACCAACAGGGTCAACTGAGATGCCAAGACGCGTGAAGAAGAGAGCAAACATGATTTATGATGAAATCAGGAAAGAGGAAAGAATTGGTAGTGCTGCAGGAAATGATACAGAGTCATTTAATGAAAAGGATGATGATAAAAAAGCACAACAAGATAAGTTTGGAGGGAGCAAAACTGTTTGATTCTGACCAAAAAGTTGTCAGGTATCCATTTACAAAAACCCATTATCATGCAAAGGAGACAAATGCATCACTTTATAAGTTTGGACAATCACTTGCAGACTGCACTGAAGTCCTGTGTGATAGTTTAGGTGGTATGATGAACATACACGAGGGAGGTTCAGAGAATAAAATAAAGGAAATGAAAGTACTGGTTGGTAAAATGAATGAGAAAATGGAAAAGTTCGACACAAAGGCAGAAAAGGTTGATGTTTTGGAATGCAGACTAGATGGCATTGATGACAACATGAAATCAGTAGTAGACCATAACACAGAGATGCAAATGACATTGGATGCTGTCAATTATCAGCTTAGTCAGATGTTGGCATTACTCTCTAAAAAGTAAAATTATCAATACAACACAATAGACTAATGTATCATGCTAAGAGTATTCAGTAGTCATGGCAATGAAAAACTGAGAGATGAAAAACTGAATGATGAAAAAGAGTCATCATCATTGCCGGGGTCCTCATCAGATTGTTTGTCATTATTCTCCAATTTCTTGTCATCATCGTGCCTCCTTGCAATATCTTGGAAGTAAGTTTTAATTTGATTATGATCACATGTTGCTGTCCTGAAGTTGTGAACAAGGATGCACAACAATTTTAGCAATACTTGAGTATCATTACTATCTGTAGGTAATCAGTTTTTCAATCCTCTGAAACGAGCCACCAAAGTATTATTTCCCCACTCAGCTCCCTGCCTTAAATGTGTTAAAGCTACTTCGTCCCCTTTCTTTTTCTTTCCCAGCTTATTTTCTTTCAACTTCTTCACTTTGCTCTCCAGTTTACCTCCTACCTGGCTGAATGTACTGTCTGCAATGAGGATATAAGGAGACATTAGGGATTCTATATGATCGTATAAGCCGTTGGTACACAATGAACCACTCCTTAGATACTACCTCCCATTAGGTTTTGTTGCATTCTTCTTTTTTGATGTATGTAGTGACACAACAACTGCCTATGCAGCTTAAAATAACAGCAACCGTTTCAATCTTCTCCAATAAGTTCTGTTTTCAATCTACCATAGTGAATGGGCATGATTTGGATCAGTGCAAATAAATATGCATTTTAGGTTGTGGTACGTGTAGCTATGATGAGTTCTCTGCATCCCTTGTTTCTTGTTGATTTATTCCATGTTGCTTTCAAAGCAACCTCATTTGTAGTGCTCAAAGAGGTTAAACACAGCTCTCTTACCTGACAAAACATGTCATTGAAATATTCCATTCTCTCATCACTCCAATCCTTCCTGATACTCTTGTTCTTTGACTTTTTCAAGTACCATCCTCCCCTGGCTCTGTCTGTTGGAGGTATGAGTCTTTGTGCTTTATTATGTAAAATGATGTATGTATTTTGATTTTACGTTTGATTTTACGTTTTACCTTTTACCTCACGGTGCCTTTTGGCTTGAGCAGATGTTACAGAGAGCAGAAGGAAGGCTTTAGTTTTGGGTATTTGCACATATCTCAGGTGAAAGATGAATGAAAGGAAAGTGCCATCTGTTGAAGCATCATTTCCATGAATACTACTAGAGTATGGAGAATACATGTTATGGTCATTTCATTGTGAAAAATTTGGTTTGTAACATTCCTATTATTTTAAAATGAGTTATTCGAAGTACACATTACTAAAGAAACAAACAAAATACATCTATTACTAATTTGGGGTTTCTGTGTACGTTTTTTATTGTAGCCATCCTACGTACCTTTTGTGACGTCGTCTGGCAAGAAGCATCACTCGTAATGTCTACAAACAATTCTGTAGCGTTGATGGCAACAAGGAAAAGACATAACAATAGAATTCTACAACATTCTTCAAGAAAAAGGACAAATGGGTCAAAGAACACCCGACGGTGGTAGTACTAGTGTGTGGTAATCAGGTCATGGTGAATTAAATGCTATTGATAGATGGCTGCTAGTCATCATTGTAGGAATGCCATTATGTAATGATGGACTGCTTGCTAGTACTTTTTAAAATATGTTCAATCTCAAAAAGCCTCGAACAAGGAGATTGCTTCCACCCATGCAAACAAGTGACGAATCTCAAAGAATTCAGCGCTAGCCGCAACGGATCAAACATTCATTATAACTTTTTGAGGTTATCATATATTCCAAGATTCCAACAATATTCCAACAACAAAAAACAGCAGCAGAAGCAGGACTTGCAACCATCACCTTTACTCACACTGCCAAGCAATGGTGGCATGATCCTTACAATACACATCATTCATGAGGAGGACAACCCCCTGCACCACGACTTCTCTTGACCTGCCTAGTGGGCAAGGCTGAACTACTAGTAGAAGTAGCACCAACAGAGGACTTGGCCCATTCCATAGCAGTGGACAAGGCACTTGCTGACTCCATGGGAAAGACTCCCCCTTCTTCTTTGGAATTGTTACGTATTCTTTGTCGTACCGATTGAAGTTGCAAATCAATCTGCTTCCAATGTTCATTTTCTTCATTTGTCCTTTGTATCAATGATTGCTTGTTCTGCATCAAGTACTCTCGGATAAGGTTCCCTTGGATGTGAAAATTTTCCAAAGATTTGATCATTTCAGGTAAATCTTGCTCCAGGTCCACATCCCGACATAACACGTGCGCAGCAGCAGAATCATGATGATGGATAGGAACTGAGCCATCACCAGCAATACAAGGAGGAGATACCTTGACAAGGACACGCTTATTCATTTGATCAAGCTTTGTCCCACAAGGAAGAAGATTGGAATAAATGCAGTGTATAAGAAGATCTTCCAACGACTTGTGATTATCATCATGACAATTTTCCATAGGGGCACTCGATACGGTACTACCTAACTCTGTCTCAAGTGTTTCATAGGTTATTATCCCGCAAAGATTCCTCTTGCAGGTGCGATGCACAACAGACGCTATAGTTAAAGCCTTCAGTTTCTGTAATTGGCGCTCATTGAGATTGATAAAAGTACCAGGCTCTGCAGAGCAATAATCACGAAACGTCCCATAGGAAAAGAGACGAAGCGTGTTCGCAATTGCTTTACTTGCTTCTGTGCTGCTGCTGCAGGTCATCGTTCTTGTGGTTGCTGAAGAAGAAGAATCTAAAGGTCTCGATTGTTGTTGCTGCAGCAATTCATCAAAGCCAGTAAAGACTTTAGGATCCGATAGAGCGTTCAGTATGTTTGTGTTGGTACTCATTTAGATGAATGTATGAATGCGCTTTTATGTTTTTCTTCATGTATTAACCTCTCTGTCTCTCCCTCTCTCTCTCCCTGATAATATTATGATGGATGAATGAAGATGCCACGAAAAAAAAATGGACGGACCCCCCCTGGGGGGGGGGAGAACGGAAAACGGAAGCACGCAAGAAAAGCAGGAAGGATACTACACGTACTCTCTCTCTAGCGGTACTGTAGTACAGCAGTGGTAAGTGATAATGTACAGCAGCATCTGCAATACCTACCTCTCTCTAGATTAGAGGTACTGTACGTACGCTGTACTCTGTGTAAAATACCTAACAAAAACCTAACAAACCTACAACCAACCACAAAAACAACTCTACTATATTTTTTAACTCAAAATCACAAAAAGAATGGAAAAAACTATAAACTACTCTCAGAAAAAGGAGAGAGTATATATCGATATACAAACAAACAATGAAGAGACAACCTAGCATCAGTAGTAGTAACATTAGTGACTGGAATAATGACACACGAAATAAACAAAAGAAGAGGGCCAAGAGGATTGTCCAGCAGAAGCAGCAGTGTCGTCAGCAGGAACAGCTGGGAGATGATGGCATTATTAGGAATGGTACCAACGAATTATCATCCTCTTATTCCTCCTCCTCCTCCTCCTCCTCCTCCTTCTCAGCATCACAACAACCACACACTGAGATTATGGCGTCTACTACTAGTAATAGTAGTAATAGTAGTAGTAATAGTCAATACCCCACTGCAACAGCACAGGAGACATCCACTCGTAGATATCGAAATTTATCAAAACTTTATACTTGCAGAGATACTTTTATCTGTGCCACAAGAGATACATGCATCCCTT
Source organism: Chaetoceros muelleri (assembly GCA_019693545.1). Lineage (NCBI taxonomy): Eukaryota > Bacillariophyta > Thalassiosirophyceae > Chaetocerotales > Chaetocerotaceae > Chaetoceros > Chaetoceros muelleri. The sequence goes on along the minus strand of JAAMXU010007333.1, from coordinate 7,386 downwards.
GTAGTTACAAGATCGGTACTTTTGACGTAGCTCTTGATACAGACTTTACACAAGCTGTACCAAACATTCGGCCAGAAATGTGTAAGAGAATGCAACAAAATTCAACTTTAACTTTGAACGACTACGGGTCAGGTTATGGATATAGTCAAGAAGGAATGAAAATTTTGACAGTTGGCGATGGTGATTTTTCCTTTTCTTTGGCATTGGCTCGTATCATGATGTGTCGTTATAAGTCAGCAAAGAATGCATGCCGAGTCGAGCCAAAAAGCCGTCGACAAGAGGAGGATGAAACATGTCGTCTTTTGGAGATTGAGACATGTCTTGTCGCGACATCCTATGAATCGTTTGAGACACTCCACAAAGTATATCCTGATATTCAAAAGACATTGGATGAACTGAAGAGGCTAAATGTCCTAGTTTGCTTCAATGTTGATGCCACTGACTTGTTGGGTACCCTCCCCATCTCGGTTCAAAACCGTGTTGTATCGTTTCATCGTATAATATGGAATTTTCCATGCACGGCTATTGCCAATGGACAAGATGGGCAGAACCAACAAATGCAGGATAATCAAATGCTTGTAAGAAAATTTGTCAATCAATGCAGAAAATTTCTACACCCAACTCAAGGCGAAATTCATTTTATGCACAAAACCAAACCTCCCTATGATCAATGGAAACTTGAAGACATTGTTGTCCAAGATTTCGACCAGGATGACAAAAATGAGGTTATGCAGCAGGATGAAGAGAACAAAAGTCCTTGCTGTTGTCGCCGTTGTCGAATTGTATACAAGGGTCGTGTTGTTTTTGATCGTTGTTTGTTATTGCCCTATATACCAAGAAAGGCATTGGATAAAAAGTCTTTTCCATGCCATGATGCTTGTTTATTTGTGTTTGGTTGGGGTTGTTTGCCTCCTACTATGGGAATGGGAAAGAGTATTACTACTAGTAATAGAATCAATATTGACCAATCTGTTGTGTCTCCCACAATTCCAATCGATTTGAATTCGTCTTGTGAGGAGGATGCAATGCTACCAGTGACGGAACAAATGATTGACGAAATAAAAGTCATTCAAATGGCACTTGGGTCCTACAAGGATCGTAAGAATCGATTCACAGTAGATGGTGATGATGATAAGTCGAGGAAAAAGAAGAAGAAGAAGAAGAAGAAGAACGGACGGGTAGTATAATGCATTACTTGTTTGTTTGTTAGTGAAGCATGAAGCAAACAAGGAGGTGAAACAACTCTGCTTGTTGCACCCGTGCACTGCGAGAGTCCCCCCCGGGGGTAAGTTGTAGAGCCGGTTCCACCGTCTGAATGTGCCACATGATGGAAATGGCGCGAAACTTTGGCACAGAGACATTTTTTGACACGGTACAGCACACAGTGCACAAGAAACAGAAACCCCTCGTGTCGTTTCAAACAAAAAAATAGAGAAAAGGCGACAGCTACAAGCAAGCAAAAGAAAGACTTGTCTACAGTAGAGAGAGAGAGAGAGCGACTAGAAAGGAGTCGCATCAGTCGATTGAGAGAGAGAGAGAGAGAGAGAGAAACTACATAACATACTTGGATTGAATAGAGCGAGCATAGAAGCATAAAGAATAGAACCGGCAAGTAAAAGAAAACGAGATTGTTCCTTTTGGCGGCAAAGAAGAAACCAAGGACGTTTTAAAAAAATATATAGGCTCGTGGTCATCAGTTAGCAAGACTTTGATGATTTGTGTAAGAATTAGTCAGTCGGTTGTGTTGCCAGTTACTCACTTTCTCACTCTTACAATATTACCGGCATGTCCTCACAAAGGATGTCCAGACCTTTGAGACAAATACAATCGCCCCCGCCGCCAGGTCGTTTTTCTTCTTCCAGAAAGAATGTCAATTCCAAAATATATCAAGGACCAGATAAGAATGAAGATGTATTATGCAGTGCTGACAAAGAAAACTGTCACGGGGAAAATGAGATGGAGTGCACAAATGTGTCCATGTGTCCCAAGGAGATCCGAGTTACAAAATATGAACTATCAAAACCTCCCTCGCTTACAAAGCGTGATTATCCGCATTGCACTACTGATATTGATGAAATAGAAGAGGAGCAACAACACATACAACAAGAGCTGTACGACGAGGAAATAATACGAATATCGTCAGCAGATCATGCTAGGTGTCATGGTCGAGATACACTCGGAACCACTGAAGAATCGACAGACATATCTGGAAGATATTGCATTCCTTTTGGCAAATGCCATTCAAATTTGCAACAGAACTGTTCTCCCGCTGTTCTATACAAGTTTACTTCAGTTCTTGTAGGGGACGCAAGGTTATTGCAAAGACCTCGACCATGTTGTAATGAGGAAATAGTAGATGACAACGCTCATGATGAGACACACAAAAATGTGTCCATCATATACAACCATAGCGAGAGGATATTGACTCCAGAACACAATGTTCAATCCAAAGAGGGCTCTGCCTTTCACAGGGTACAACGATTGTAGTCAGATTCAATTCATATATAAGAAAATTTAAAAACTATTTTGAAAATTTTTAACGTGGAAAATATTCAAATTTAATGCAATGAACTTGTAATAATTTTTCAATGAAGAAAACACAAAACACATCTCTTGACGTGCACATGATACATGATGGAACAAGAGACGTGCGATTTAGTGTGCATTGGAGAGGATGGATCGTTAGCAAGCATGGCCCCGTCTTCCTTACCATCCAAAGCCCCCAACTCAAGCACAGTAGTGGTCGTTTATCCGACATGAGTTCTACACGAAATTCAACTGACCTAAAACGATCTCCATTTCAACGCAAATCAGAGTAACGTGAAGAGAATATGAATATATGCCGTATTATATAAAGGAAGAAATGCGAAGATTCGGAGTGCGTAATGATTGGGCGCATTGGCTGAAATGGTGTAATTGTAAAGGGAATCAACATATCTTTCATTCAGACGTTGGTAGCTTCAGTAATTCCCTACTCGGCAGTCGTAAGAGCGCAATTAAAAAATCGAGGACTTCCGTTCTTATGCCGGACTAAACTAATATTCAGCTGAAGCTGTAAATGATTAAAACCGTCCAGACACATACAGTAACATGAGAAACATGAATTCTCAGTCTCAAACAAAATGAAAAATCAGAAATGACCCAAGAAATGTGTAGACTTACCTTTGTCAATGAATTGTGACAGCGACGAATATCACTGCTCCAATGGTCCGTTTTTAGATTTGACGGATGCCTCTGTAATATGTAATCATCTGTGGATGAAGTCATTCTTGCTTCGTCATGAGCAACCATGGCTGGTTTGGACACATTCTTGAGCATAGCACTCATGGCCTCAAATACTTTCTGCATATCTTCTCGTGCGATTAAATTGAATAAACTAATCGGATTCGCACCAACATATTCAAGTTCTGAATCACTTTGAGGCTCTCGTAAGCCAGCTGAAATGAGAGAAATCCAGGAAAGACCGCACACTTTAACAAACTCATCGTTGCAGTCAATCAGTCGACCATCAATGGATGTCACACACAGAGCGATTCTGATCTTAGAAAAAACGTTTTTGTAATCCAAACCGCGGACTAAACCAAGGATTTCATCATCCTCTGTCTTGGGACAGTGAGCAGATGGGATGAGAGCATGTCCGGAAGCCGATTGATGGGCGACAGGAGAAAGAACCTGTGAATTCTGTACAGCTTGATGCCCATGCTGCGACTTCTGTACCAATTCGCTCGATTGAGTTAAGGTTTCCACTAACTTTCGCTGCTCTTCATCTAAAAGAGCCGCGCGTTGTTGAAGAGTCTTGATGTAGGCATGAACGGATACTAGAGTCGAATATTTATCGGGCTTGAAGGGTACGTTCGACGATGCTAACAATGTCTTCAGTTCAGATATTTGTTGCGCAATTCTTTGAGAACGTTCTTGTTCCCTCATATTGCGATCTTTCCGTCTTTTTTCTCTATCATCTTCATCTTCCGAGATGGAAGAAACAATCTCTCTCTTGTTGTTCGTTGAAGACGGCAACTGATTGTCACTACTTTGTTGACCAGTCGTACGATGACGCATGTCAGCAGAAGCTACGTGTTTTCTTTTCCTTCGAATGTGAGAGGGCATTATATTTTCTCGAGAAAAACCTAAACCTTGGGGGGCAGAAGAAGAACCTATAGAATCAGATATTGCTTGGCCCGTTTCTCGACTCAAGACATCTCCTTTCAGCGAATACATTTCGCCATTTTGCACTGTGGGACTTGATAAATGCGATGACAGCGAATGTGTTTTATTCGCTCCTTCAGATATTGAAGAAACACAAGTTGGAGCGGCCAACGATTCTACATTCTGATTCGACCTTGTCATCATCCAAGAAGGAATTGCTTGTGCTTGTGATAGAGTAGACGGTACCCTAACATCATTGGAGATCAAAGAACTTAAAAGATTTGAAGCAGAATTCATCGTGTGACTATTGATCGGAAGCGATTGAGAATGCAAAGAACTTGTAAGTGACGACGGATGCGAAAGAAAGGCGCTTTGAACGCCTTCGTTGCCAAAACGGCTCATATTTATATAATCAGGACCTTTTCCGCTTTGTCCCCCTTGAGAAAAAAGTAAATGGTGTTGAGGAAGCTGCTGCTGCTGCTTTTGTTGTTGTTGTTGTTGCTGCTGCTGCTGTAAACTATACGCAGAAGATGAAGAAGTGGCCATTAGAGGATTCGCACAATGAGGCTGGGTAGACGAAGAGGTCATAGAGGAAACATCACTGGTAATTCGCTGTCCGGAAAGACGGAAAGCATCCGCACAAGTCTGCGGCTTGCTACCGGCGGAAGGCTTACTACCAGAAGAAACAGAAATAGAAGCAGGCATCTCAGGAAAACGAATCTCTCGAACCGGATTCGCACTTGTTGCCGAATAGGAGGTGGCGGAAGTCTTGGAAGCGTTCCCATTTTCAACATTGGTTGTCACGTTTCCGCCACTGCTGTCATCTTTGCCCTTATCGGAACCATTGTCACTCGATCCGGACAGGCGCTCGAATAATCCATCCAGGAAACGCGCGTCATCGGAATCAGTGTTATTCCCCGAGACGCCGTTTGCCTCCAGTGAAGGACTGGGGATGGGAAGTTTCATGTATGTCATCATTTCACGATCCCCGACACTGGCGGTTTGAGCTGCAGGACTCCTGTTGTTGTTATTGTTGTTGTTGCTGCTGCTGCTGCTGCTAATACTACTTCTGCCCCGGGCCTTTTCATTGTCGTTTTTGGAGGCATTCAAGTTCATTTTGAGCGATTTATCATGACTGTGCGGCTGCTTTCTCATGACGGGAAAGGTGAAAGGTGAGGAAGAAAGCATAAGTGTATAATATAACGTTGAATGCGAAGGATTGAGTGGTGAGTGTGTATGTGTAGTACGTAGTGTAGTATGGACTCTGTTGTTGTAATATAAATGTATTTTTTATGTGCGCAAGCAAGAGACAGAACAGATGGCATCTTCCTTCTTTCCAAGTAAAACGCTTCTTTTTTCCTAAGTGATTGAGATGACGTGATTCACTTTAGTCCATTAAAAGGTCTATTTTCAGCCTTGCTTGAAGTTGAAGAGGCTCAAATTATCAAATTACCGTAGTTTCCTCTTTGTGACTGGGCGTTGTAGGTGACGTGTGTGGCAACTGTTGCACAGACACTCCATCTCTTGGAATTTCTCAGGGAGCCAAAACAAACAAACTACAAACTACCGTAACAAGTAACAACCTATTGAGGCGCGCGTGTAGTACTGTAGTAGTTAGCAGTAGTGTAGTATCCAGTACCATGAATACAGTACATTGGGGGCGGCGCGCGGGGGGATGCGGTAAGGTGCACAACTGTGGAGGAGGATGCGATTGGGTTGGGGGCCATTGTATTATATTGGTGAATCTTGATGGGAGCGACGAAAACACACAATTATGTTTGTTGACTCAAGTTTTTTCATTCTGACGATATATGATATATTAAAACCATGATTCATTCATTCATTCATTCATTAACCTTTTTTTTATATGTTTTGTTTACCCAGCCGGCTGTGCCATGTCGTGTTTTCTTTCTTATCTCAATTTTCCTCCTTTTCTTTGTTGCCCATGATGATGGTGGTTGAAATTATTTCAAATACCCTTTCGACTGGCACCCTGCATCCCACCCCGAAAAGCTCCCGTTTCAACTCCCGCATTACTATATTTACTCTTTCCAAAAGAAAATGGCACATACTTGTGCTTGTACATGTGTTGAATTTGCCTCTTCATAGTCAAGAAGAAAAGGACCATAAAATACATGACCAAAATAGGCCAAAACACTGGTACATCAAAAATGGAAAAAAACGTCATAAAAAATGAAGTGGCAGTTCCTTTAAAACATGTCAACCAGAATTTGAATTCAGGCAATCGCCTAGTAAACGGTTTGTATTCCTTGGCTTCCTTTTGTGTAGTTGGCAGCGATGGTCCGTCTGATACATCGGAAGGATCATCAAGCGGTGAGAGAAACGCTATAAAGTTGTTGAGTAGGAAAATTCCAAGACCATAGGCAATGATAAAATATCCCTGAACGACGTAAATTCGAAGAAAGAACAACGCAAAGAGAGCCAAGAATGCGATCCAACGTTGAAGAGGGTAAATGGTAGATTTGTCAAGCCAATATTGTACTGCACGTTTCACTGCAACCCCATCCACCCACCCCATTTTGTCCACGTTTCATATATTTTGTGTGAAAAAGTCGTCATTTTTTTGTAAAGCACGCACAATGCACACAGTACGTATTATTCATTGCGTAGTACATTACAGTATAGTATGGATTGAAAATGTTGTAATTTGAAAGGGAAAAATAAAGGGCAAGTGTTGATAAGCATGATATTGACGTACAAATAATAAATGAAATGCATCATACAAATCAAAACGACAAGGGGGTCAATGTCTTCAATGTCGTTCGTTTCAAAAAGAGACCCCCCCCCAAAGTATCGTCCGACGGATGCCTGCCGGGATGCGATCGAAAAGCCTGCAAATTATTTCAACAGACTTCCGCTTCTCAATGTTCAAAACAAAGTTAAGCAAGCCAAGGTCAATTTGCGCATGTCTAGAGTAAGTTACTTACGATTCGCCCTCGTTTGGTCCAGGGAGGAAGTATCCTCATGGTCGGTTCCTTCCATCATTTTGCTCGGGAAGTTTTGATGTTCTAAGTTCTTCTAGAGAAAGAACAAAGGGTGTTTATATTGTTATTACTATTGATGTCTTGTATTTTGTTGTTGCGCTTTTGTTTCCTCTGTGGAAAGTAAATAATATAGATATATGTAAGGAGTTTGTCATACAGTACTGTATCATTTAGTTCCATTTGCTGCTATCGGCCGCCGGGCACCGGTGGTAGTACTGGTACCAGCTACTACCGT